>JAVQIZ010004906.1:0-68080 GCA_036023535.2 Galaxias brevipinnis
GTATTAGCAGTGACAATTTGATACACATACATATATACATACATACATACATACATACATACATATATATATATATATATATATATATATATATATATAAGAATTCTGCTTTTGTCACCCTTTCCCATTGGAAATTCAGTTACACTCACTGTAACCCATTAGTTCACCACCAGGGGCCTCAGCAACAATAAAGTACTCAGGCCAGTGGGCCAGATACTGTAAATAAAATGGGATTCCATACTGTAAAAGAATGTTAAGCTTCATAAATTTAACAAGGACATATCCGGCTAACGCATGTCAAATAAGTGTGTAGAAACTATAGAATCAATAAATATAAACAAAGTAAGGCTTTTTCTGAAGGATACTGTCTCTGTCAATGGATCCAGGTTGCTGAACAACGAAGGGAGACAGGCAAACAGGAGAGAAAAGATAGCATGTTGATTAGCCTTAGCCTACTATTAGATCATACAGTGCTTTAAATAAAATGCAAATCATTTCGATACACAGTCCAACTGCAAATGGCAACGTTTTCTAAACGAAGAAAACCGCCTCAATCACCTATATTGTGTTAATGTCCATGGCTCAAAACACAGATTAAATAGAATGCACCGAAAATATTGAAATAGTAGTATAGGCTAAGCATAAACAATAATAAAACAAGTCAAATTTTGCTTTAGAATAAGTTATCTTAAAATAATTAACTTACATGTTGTTGAATTTAAACAAATCATCGCATGTGAAAGCTCGCAATGTTGTCATTTTCCCTGTTTCCCTATGACCTTTCAACTTTCGATCAGCAATCTGTTAATGAACCGGTGGTAGAGCGTGCGCCTTCTACCGTTAGGGAGGGAAATTGTGTTTATAATTGTGTGGCTACTTCTCCATCTGCCTTTGTATTTCTGGACAGTCTTCGGAAAATCTTGTTCCACCGTAATTTAGATTTTATAGCCTGCAATTAAATGTACTTTTTTTCCCCCCCTTAGAGAAAGTGTTGAAAAGTTGTATGAATTCAGAGCAGTTGCAGTTTTTCATCAACATAAAACACTTTGTATTGTCTGCATAGGCCTAACTGGGTTTTTATGATGACAATGACAGTAGGCCTATCGGTCTAACAAAAGGCTATTGTAAGATGAGTGTCCGTAGAGAAGGTGGAGGTGGAGCTACCTGAACAGGTAAGAAAACCACCACAAAAAATCTTCCACACTTTCACTTATCGGCTAAACACGTTTATGTGGTGTTCCAATGGACTGTTTTCAAGTGTGGGGATTTTTTGGACTAATTGTTATTTTCATTGAAGCCCAATCCAACACTACAAGGTAGAATGCATGTATATACATATGCTCATATCTTCTTACATATCCTATCATACATAATATCATTGTTTCATTGTATACTTAAAAAAAAAAAGTTTTAATAATTGTTACTGTCTTTACAGCCTAATTCTGGAACCCTCATATCTGATATTGGCGCCAACTGTGATTCGGCCTGGTATCAGCACAACAATATCTGTTACTATCTTTGCGGACTACCCTGTATCTGTTTCTGCAGAGATTTTACATGCCAATCATAGTATAGTCTCAAATGCTACAATAAATGGAGGTAAAATATTATTAGTAAACTTTTCAATTATTTTCCTAGATCTTGCAAACATTTAATTTTTGTTCTCTATTTTGATTTTAACATGACACTATTGGCCAAAATAAAAACTGTTAATATATTTATGTTTACTCTGTTATTCTACAAAGATTCTACAAAGCAGCTGCTTTTTAAACCAGTAAGTTCCACCCTTTTTTAAAAGCTCCATGTACAATGTCTGAATAGTGAAAATAGGATGTCACAGGTGTTTTATTTATTTACTTTGAAGTTGAAAGTTCTGGTTATATTGTTTGTTTTTAGCTGTAGTATTCCAATAACCTAACCCTAGCCGTAACCCAATTCTGTCTCAACCTATGTTTTTTATGGACAACTGATACGGCTAATATTTTATATTAGCTAAACTTAAACCAGATGGATAAGCTCTCTCTTATTTCATAGAGTAGAGGAAATTGTAATTGTACAATCTGTATTTTCTCATTCTTCAGATCACTCCCAGCGAATCAAGCTACTGGCATCCCTACAAACTTGTGGTCAAAGGATATGTGGGGGCCAAATTGGTTTTCACAAATACAACAAAGCTTCACTATAGCCCAAAAGGTTTCTCAACTTTCATTCAGACAGACAAGTCCTGCTATCAGCCGGGCCAGGTAGTCAAGATCCGAGCAGTTTCCATCACTCCTAATGGCAGGCCATATGAGAGCGAGATAGATCTTATCATTAAGGTGGGTAATGTACTGTTGTTTCCAAAGGTGTGTTTCATCAATTGGATTTTGAAAATGTGAGTCCATGAATTGGGAATGGTTAATCCCTATTTCCTTTTATAACTGCTTTGAGTAGGATTCCAAGGGGAACATGGTCCGACAGTGGCTGTCTCTGAACAGTGACTTTGCTGTTGTATCCAAAGAGTTTAAGTTGCCTGAAAACCCATCCCTTGGATTGTGGACCATTGTCACATCAGTCAATGTAAGTCTGGTCAAAGTAAAAATCTAAAGTTATAATGTTGTGATGACACTATTGTTTCATTACAATTCTGTTGTCCCCATGGGGAACAGGTTGCAATGGCCAATCTGTCATTATTCCATAATTTGGATAATTAAAGAATATCCACAATGAAAGTAAATATAACATGCAGCACATTCATGCAACCACTTTGTGGACTCACGATACTGTCTCATTATACAGGCTTATATCAGTACCATCGTAGAGTAGATAGAATATGAAAATGATTAATTTTATACATTTTGAAATAAGATCCTTGCTTAAAATATGTTTCATCTTGCAGGAGGTCTTGACTGAAAAGCAATTTAACGTGGCTTATTATGGTATGCGAACCCTTTTCCTTTTTGCCATATTTTCTTCTTCAAACTAGACGGGGCCTGAAGCCTCATTCGTAACATTAATTATTTAGTTCTAATACATAGTTTCCAAATGTTGCTGCTGCTAGTGAGGTAAAATCTTTTGCCACATTTCAAGGAAATTAAGATATTTTTTAAATCTTTTTAATCAATAAGTCAAGCTTATTTTAACTTGAGTAAATTTGATTTTGTGTTAAATCAGAGTATTTTAACTTTTCTGCATGCGTTTGTTATAGTACTTCCCAAATTTGAGGTACAAATAGATGCACCCGATGTTCTATATTATGAAGATACACTGCTGGGGACAATCACAGCTAAGTGAGTTGTTTCAGTCTTTCTGCTTACTTAATGTAAATTTATTTAAAATATTTAATTTAAAATAAGTGTTTTATTGAAGAAATCTGGTCACACAAGCAGTTGCACAACATAAAACTATTATTCTCCGAAACTAGAAGGCATATTTTACATTTTACTTAATTATTTTTTCATAGGTACATGTATGGTAAGCCTGTACATGGGCAAATGAACGTATCATACATTCATTATTTCCATGGTCTTGATGTGGCTTACAACGAGTCCCTAGAGGTATAACCCCCTCATCCTCTCCACATTAGTGGATTTCTAATGTATAAAGTGATTTGCAAAGTGTAATGGGTATTATCAACATCCTTCTAATTTAGATTGATGGCACCACAGAGTTTATGTTTGATCTGCCTGACTACTGGCCAATGCCTAAAAGATCCAAGGACCACTTCTATAATTATGATGGAGGGGATGAGACACTTGTTGTGGTGGTCCATGTCACAGAGTCTCTGACAGGTAAATTCTTGCTTTGGTTAGGGTGGTTATGCGCAGTCGGATTGTTAAACGTATCTAAAAACAGTAAACTTGCATTTATTATGCATTCCTTATCCTCCACTTTCTGAATGTATAATTATGTGTCATGTTTTTTAAGGACTAACCTACACCAATTCAATAAAGATATCTGTGGCAAAGAGCAGATATAAGCTTGACTTTGTTGGATATCCTAAAGTAATAAGGCCATCTTTGACCTTTAAAGCTGAGGTAAGTATAGCAATGTCTGCATTGTCCAAATCTAGAGACAGACGACTCTGAAAGACAATTTTCCTAGGGATGATTTTTCTTATCTTTTATAAGTGGATTGTGAGTTGTGCTTATATCCAGTCCTATTGGTTCTGCAGCTAAAGGTAAGCACATATAACGACAAACCACTCACTCTGGATGACCTGGAGGCAACAGTGACTCTGACAGTAACACAGCTTAAGCGAGGCCCTTGGAGTTGGAGATGGGAGGATGAAGGGGCCTCTATGTCTCGTACAGCCAACTCATCGGGTCCGGACCAGGAAATTGAGATTTTTGTTTCGGCAGATGGAATCGTACCAATTGAAATTAGCCTCATTGAAGACATTGCAACTCTCACAATTGATGTACGGAGAATATAAGTCATGTTACAAAAATGTTTCTATGCCATAAAGTTTTCAATCCGAGTTCAAGCTATTGTAAACATTTGACATATTTTGTAACGTGATTATGATTATGTCATGCATTCATAGGCATCATTTGAGGATAGTAGGGGAATGCTGCAGCTCTATAGCAGCTACTCATCCCCAAGCAAATCATACATACAGATCCAAAGACCTCATATGCCCTTACAGGTGAACGTTGTGGCAGTGGGATACATTTTCAAAAATATACATTTGCATATTATGATTATTATTTTATGGCAACTAACATAAACTTATTTTCCTTCAAGGTTGGAGTCCCACTCAAGTTGCCAATTCAGAGCAATTTTCTACTTAAAAGGTTACAGTTTCTGGTAGGTTACCCAGCTACTACGTTTTAAATAGGACCCAGGCCTGTCCAACAGAATCCATTTGGCAGGTAGAAAATCCGTTAGGAAAGTAGACTAACACATAACGTGAATAGAAAAAAAGTGTGATGACAAGTATCTTGCAATCAATTTCTGAGCAGAGCTTGCCAACTGTCTACTGGCTACTGTCAACTGAGCTCTTTTTGTTGACCTGTGCCAAAGCAAAAAGTGTGTTTTGATGCTTGTATCTTTACAACATGGGAAAAAAGTATTATATTCTATCACACTGTCTCCAGTGCACCACAATGTATGTGACACATCCCCACCTCTTGTCCTTTCTGTGTGTCTAGGTGATGGCCAGGGGCCAGGTGGTGTCTGCTGGTAGCAGCATGTCCTCGTCCCTCACCCTTACCCCAGAGGAGTCCTGGGCACCCCAGGCCTGTGTTATAGTGCACTGCATGCATGTTAACGGAGAAATTGTCAACAACCGGCTAGTTCTCCCAATCACCCAAGCCCTAAAAAACAAGGTTTTCGTAAAACGACTTACCTAAGGCGTATGATACTCGTCTACACTAATGTGGCACCATTGTTGTTTCTTCACTTTTCTTTCCGTCAAAGTTCCTCTGACCTGATGCTGTGGCTGACAGTGGACCTGTGTCTGGCAGGTGTCTCTTAATTGGAGTAAGAGGAGGGTGAAGCCAGCTGAGGAGGTGTCTTTGACGGTGTCTGTGGCTAAGCCTGAGTCCTTGGTGGGCATCCTGGTAGTGGACAAGGCCACCCGCCGGTCGGACTCACACAATGACATCACCAAGGAGGTTGTAAGTGAGATTGCGTCTGACCAGTAAATGTTGGCTAGGCCGGCAAGCCGAGTCTGTAAGTCACAGTGGCTCGAGACGTGAATAAACACAAATAAAAAGTTGTTTTCACGTAAATGTCAATGTCTAAGTGATTCTACTAATACTTATTTTACTGACATGCATGACATGGCAACGTCACTCATGGACTCTAATCCGTCAATCTAACAAACTTTATTCAAGTATGCAGTAAAGTTTCACTATGATGAGGGAGTCTGACTCTATTGTCATGGTCCTACAATCGACAGATTTTTTTTTCATCCTGTGAATATCGCTTGCAGTCACATCTATTATGAAACAGTATCTTCTTTCTCCATCCAAGTATCAGTCGTGCATACCAATGCCCTATCAACTGTCGTTTCCCACCCTCGCCTACAGTCTTTAACAATCCACACCTTTTTTTTTGTGGCGCTCTTTTGTTCAACTATTAAAGCTGTAATGGTAGCAGACTATGGTGTCTTTTTGTCAGGTGCTGGAGGAGTTGGCCAAGTTGGGCATGAACAAGGAGTACCGGAACGCTGATTTGATGGCAATGGGAGATCCATACTCCATCTTCACGGTAGCTCTGGCCTCCTGAGACACATTGGTTGCGTGCCTACTATGAATCACTTTCCTGTTTTCTAAAGGGGAGAAAGACAATGTGGTGTGTTTTCGTATTACATACCTTTGTGTCTCTCATCTGCAATCCCCAGAGCTGTGACCTAGTGGCGTTGACAAATGCCAAGCTAGGGATTGGGAATTCTCCTCAATTTCGTAAGTTTTCAGATGCAGTTCAACAGAGGCATATGTTTGTCTCTATTTTTTTATATAACCATGCTGGCCTTACACAGTAAACTATATAACTTACCCTTGTGTGCCCTACAGCAGGGGAGGGAGTCGACTTCATGGCCCAAGACTTACCAAATATGGAGCAGGAGACACGGGAGCGCTGGGACTTCCCTGAGACCTGGCTGTGGCTAGACACTAACACAGGGTGATTTATAGACACAGACATCTATAGCGTGTCCTAAAAAGGTTTTTACACCATGCATTTTACTCAACAGTATTTCTGACTAAACTTTATTTATTTTTTAATCTTACTTCTGTGTCAGTGATTCCACCACTGCCGAGTTTACGCTAACAGTACCGGACAGCATCACAACTTGGATCGCAACTGCCTTCGTCATGTCCGAGGACCTGGGCCTCGGGATCATGGAGAGGCCAGCAGAAGTACTGTGTCAGACACGGCTCGGCATTTTCTCAATTGGCCCGTACTGTTCAGTTCCATGGGAACTTGCTTATTTTTAATGTGTTGTCCTCAGCTCACCGTGTTCCAGGACTTCTTCCTGTCACTGAATCTGCCGGCGTACGTCATTCGGGGGGAGCTGCTGGTGGTGGAGGTTACTCTGTTCAACTACCAGCAGGAGAATCTGGAGGTCAGTTTGCCAGTCATCTTTGTCATCGTCTTAAGGTATGGTCAGGATATTGTACTTATTTTTGTCCAAGAGTGCTATTTAGTGTAGCATCAAGCTTTTGTATTTGCAATACAGTGAGTTCAAATGTTCAACCACAACACATGTACATCCTGTTCTTCTATTGGAGTAGAAAATAACGTTTGTCCCTTTATGCTTTTAAAGACACTGTAAGGTGATCTGGGTGGGGTGACCCTGTGTTTCCCTACCATTGTCTGTGCTAGGTTACAGTGATTGTTGCTGAAAGTGACAACTTTGAGTTTGTCTCACCGTACAATGAGGGGCTCGCTACGGCCGGTATGCGGCAGGTGTTTGTTGAGAAAGAGGAGGGTGCCACTGTCCTCTTTCCCATCAAGCCCTTGGTCCTTGGTGAAATACCCATCTCTGTGAAAGCCATCTCCTATGAAGCCTCTGACGCCGTCGTCAAGATGGTATTAGTGAAGGTAATGGTGATTCACAGCATGTCAAGAATTAAATGAAATATATACATAAAGTGCTGCTTCATCAGACTTTTAGTTTTCATTATTCATATGTTTTTGGTAGCCTGAAGGAATCGAGCAGACGTTTTCAAAGACCATTTTCATGGAGCTCAATCCACCAGAGGTGAGCCTCTCCAGACACATTGATTTCACCTTCCCAGAAGACGTTGTGGAAGGAAGTGAGAGAGCTCATGTCAGCGCAGTTGGTATGTAAACACATCCAGCAGATCCCATTGACTTGAGCCACAGAACTACATTCCTGTTAAATTACTTCAGCACATCTTTATTCTATCACAATACCATTAAGCTTGAACACAAAAGTAAAAACATTTTTGCACAAGATATAAAGATATCCCGTGTTTGGATTGAGCTTTTTGTCATGTTTGCAGTCAGCAGCTGTGTGATTGTTTTTGTACCCACTTGAATTCTTGGCCATAAGGTTTGTTGCATTTGTCATGCAGGACTGGTTGCCTAAGTTTGTTGTCCCTCATGGTAAACATGCTTGTTGTTGAAGTGGCAGTTCTGGTAAATATTAGGATAAATAGAGCATGTCTATCTGATTACCTATCTCATCACCTGCACATTCTTCTTTGGGCCGCTGTAATTGAGTTTGTTTGTGTGTGTGTGTGTGTGTGTGTGTGGTCTTTTTTTAAACCTTTAAAGGGGATATTCTTGGTCCATCCATCACTGGCCTGGAGACTCTGATACAGATGCCCTATGGTTGTGGGGAACAAAACATGATCCACTTTGCACCAAACATTTATGTCGTGCAGTACCTCGCCAATACGGGAAACGCCAATCACGACACGGTCGTTAAAGCTACAGCCTACATGATGCAAGGTGCACCATGTCATCCATCACACTGCTGTGCATACTACCAATGCAAAACCTCCTGAGATAAAACACTGTCTGCTATTACTGTCTGTCTTCTTTTCTGACTTAATCATGTAGGATACGAACAAGAATTGTTCTACCGGAGATACGATGGGTCTTTCAGTGCTTTTGGAGATAACGATCCTTCTGGAAGCACTTGGTATGCGAAGCCTCGTCTTATTTCTTCTTGATATGGGCTATTTGTTTTTGTTTCCAGCCTGAGCCTGTTGGTACGGTCAACTCGTTCTTCATGTTTTCTGCAGGCTCTCCGCCTTTGTGTTGCGTTGCTTTCTACAGTCACGACCCTTCATCTCCATAGAGAGCTCTGTGTTGACCGGCATTTCTGAGTGGCTGGCAGGCCAGCAAGGAGAAGACGGCAGGTTCCTGGAGCCTGGCCGGGTCATCCACACAGAGCTCCAGGGGGGCCTCGATAGTCCCGTGTCCCTCACCGCATACGTCCTCATGGCTCTGCTGGAAGACGACGCCTACACGGTGGGCACAGTGGCATGGAGACTAGTGACAGGCCCTTTCACTAATTCCACCATCATACTGTAGGATCAGTCACTAGTTAAAATGCTCAATGTGTCCTTTCAGATGTCGTATGCGAGTCAGGTGTCGAAAGCCCGGGTGTTTTTGGAGGCCAGGCTGGCTACGGGGAACTCGAGTGACTACAGTCTGTCTCTGGTGGCCTATGCTTTGTCTTTGGCTGACAGTGAGAAGGCTGGAGAGGCTGTGGATAAGCTGATGGCACGAGCAAAGCTGAGGGGTAATCAAACAGATGAGGACATGGGATAGCGATTAAGGAGAGGCCCTCTGCCCAACTATCAGTTCAACTATTTAAGGATTTCCAGCTGCAGCAGCAACTGCATGTGCTACACTTTTTTTTCAATAGGGAAACGCTTTCACACCACACCATCGTGAAAGAGTTCTATCTGAACGACTGACATGACTCACTTCCTGTTGTGTGATTAGTAATCCAGTCAAGAAGCAGTTGTCTTTTGTGTGCAGATGGGGTGTTGTATTGGAGCTCTTCCAATGCCGGACTCTCGGATTCCTGGCAGCCAAGCTCGACTGACATCGAAATGGCCGCCTACCTGCTGCTGGCTTTGCACAAGCAGTCCCAGGGAGGCCGGGGCCTCCCTCTGATGAAGTGGCTCAGCCAGCAGAGGAACCACTTGGGTGGATACGGCTCCACACAGGTCAAAGCAGGGGGGACCCGATGATTCGCCACAAACCAAGCCCCAATCAACCTTTATAAGGAGCAAAGACATGAAAATAGTATTATTATATACTGTATGTAAATAAGCCCCTCTATGCATACCGATTTAGTAAGCTATGAATACTGTATTACACTTAGAGATAGAAAAGGTTTTACGTTCTATTTAGACTTCAGACCATCAGTCTTTAGTACATTTGGCATTTTTGCCTGTTGAGCCAGAATGAAGTGATCAAATAAGTAGGAGCAGCTGCATTAATATGTTGCATGTGTAGACTGTTACAGTCTGTCTGTCTTTCTCCTACTCACACGAGCACACACAGGCGCACAAATGCACGCACACGGACACACTTCGATTAGTGCACGACATCGTGTTTATCTGAATGTTCATTCTTTAGGACACAGTGGTCGGCCTGCAGGCCTTGGCTACGTTTGCAGCAGGGGGGTCTCACGACATTAACCTCGTGATCAGCGTCCAAACAGACTTCTCAGAATCCGTGGCTACCTTCAACATTGACAACACCAACTACCTGCTCCACCAAAGCCAAGAGGTAATGCCATTCCTTATTAAATGCAGTAAATGCTATGAGCAAGGTGATGGTGTCACTCTTCGGTGCCCCTCAAAATGTTATGCGTTTTACCTTTCAGATTGAAATAGATGGAAATCTACAATTCGACGTTACTGTACGTGGTCGAGGGTTGGCCTTGTTTCAGGTACATCCACTAAGTTTTGCGTACAGTCTTTAATCTAAAAAAGGACTCATAACACATGAGCTCTTGCAATGGCACTTTCAATTACGCACAAGCTCACTAATTATAAGTGCCAGACATTTCCCCTTTGCCCTATAAATTCCAGTCTGATAGGAAGGTAAAAAAAAGAAGCTTTTCACCAACTGTGCATTATCATCATATATGAGAAATATTAGTGAAATTTTGTTGACAGAATTTAAAATAAACTTGCACTGTTGGAACCTTTTGTTGGGGTAGACCCCCCCCTCCTGGTCAACGTAAGAAAGACAAAATAGCGCATGTACAGTATATCTCAAACACATGCTTACAGATAATGCATGTACATGTGAAATCGATTAGAAACATTGTTTTTGCTTTATTTATATTCTTACCAGATCTTTTTTCTTGTAATTATCCTTACAATCACTTTCCCTCTATTTACTTTGTTCTCTCTTTTTGCTATTAGCTGAATGTGGTTTACAACTTAGCGAGTCATGGGTTTTCCAGGAGAAGAAGAGACACCACTGACAACGAAGCTTTTGATCTGGACATAGAGTTAGAGGAAATTGACATGTATTCTGTACATTTGTCCATCTGTGCCAGGTGAGTTGAACACAATGTTTTTTTATTAATATAATTAGTTATTCAATTTGTGTTCAGGGTAAAGGTGCTCCTTTGCTTCTTTGTAAGGGTTATGGATGAGCAAATAAATTGAGGATCTGTATCATTTGTAAAAACATGTTTCACCATGCTCTGACTTGTTTTGAAGCTTGGAGGAGGACATGGGACTTGATCAGACAGGCATGGCCATCATGGAAGTTGGCCTGCTCAGTGGCTTCAGTCTGGCTCAAGATGGAATAGAGATCAATGATGTGGTCAAACGAGTGGAGACCCCGCCAGGAAAAGTCATTCTTTACCTCGACTCTGTAAGATTTGCACCATCTATTGTATCTCTTCTCTTGGTGGTCCGCGGACTTCTGTAGCGTAGGGAGCATAACAAGAAATGCTCCAGTACATTATAGATGGAACAATTGAGATAAATAATGTTTGATATGCAGTACGATATGACACTCCTTCAGAATAAAAGCATGACTATATGCATTGCTGATGACATCCGTCATCAGGTGGTTTCCCATGAAATGTTACAACCGTTATGATTGGCTCCTCAGGTGAGCAAAGAGGAAATGTGCTTCAAAATCCCTCTGGTCATGGAATACAAGGTTGCCAAAGTCCAGGATGCCACTGTCATAATCTACGACTACTATGAACCACGTAAAGCCACACATTTAACTTCAACACTGCTGGACAAAGATGAAAATAATTTCTGAATATTGACTTTTGTCACTTGATTTCTTTTCAGGGAGAAGGACAACAAGGACTTACACATCTTCTTCCAGAAACGAAATGTCCCTCTGCTCCTTCTGTGGAGTGGACTGCAGTGACTGTATGGCACAGGATCCCTATGACATGTGGAATTCAGGCAGCGTGTCTTTATCCAAATATCAGCATATGGCCAGTGGACTGTGTGCTCTTCTTATCCTCATAGTTTTCGTCTTGTGAAGTAATGGGAAAGCTGGAAAGCTGTCACAATAGTGATACACAACTGATACATTAGCTATAACGAATCAATATTTCTGAAATGATTTTATAAATTTGCCTTACAGATTGTTTTACTTTATCTGAGAGTTTACTTGTCTTTTTATCAAACATGTTGAAAAATCATGCAATGTAATAGTTCACCTCTTGATAGATGCTTTCTTCACCCAATCACATGTAATATGTGTGAGAATACTTATTATTCTCTGAATATACTCTATCAAACTTTGATTTATTGATTTTATTTGATTATCTTGCAATGCATTATAAATTCAAAACCTTTTTAAATAATAAAAAAAACTGAAACAAATTGTCATAAAATGATCTCACACAATGTGTAACTTTTACCTTAAAAACATGTTTACTGACAAATGGTGGCTAGCACTAAGGTAATGCACACCTAAATGTAAAATCAGAAACAAACCGTCCTAAAATTATATCACACAAACAGGCATATGTGTAGCTTTTACCTTGAAAACAGGTTTACTGACAAACGGGTGGTGGCTAGCACTAATGCAGTGCATACCTAACATGAGTGCTGTAGCTGGCTAGGGTACAGTAGAATTCCTGGTTTACAAGCGTGCAGACTCTCTCTGCCTTTTGAAGTGAGTGACAGACAGACTGTAGAGAAGCAGTATTTAACCCAGAAGGAGATTTACACTCTGGGCTCCTGACTTGACTTCTTGGATGAATCACTTTCGGCCTGGCTCGGTTGAAGATCATCAGTTGCAACCTGTTTTACAAACGGCATCCAATGGCACACAGAAGGCTGAGTAGCACTTTAAAGAGGCCCCATGAAGCTGGGCACTTAAGTAGGTATGCTGCATTGGTCCTGTTGATAATTTGCATAATTATTGTGTGTTGATTACCATATTAGTTGTTACAGTGAGATCATCTTAATCAAATTCTAAGAATACTAGTACAGTGCCATGATTCCTGTGGTTAGCACCACCATGTCTGGTCAGTAGGTAAGGGCTAGGAAAGCACTTCTGTTTCTCTCAATTCTTTCACCTCTATCACATGTTTAAATTAGGTCATGCAACCGTTTTATACACGTTGTTGCCGGGGTATAAGTGTTGTAAAATAAGAAGACTAGAACTGTATCAAATGTCCACTACAATCAAAATGATGGAGACCTATACATTACAAGTTGGGGGAAATAACTTCAAAGTTCCTCTGAAGATAGAAAGTTTGAACTTTATGATGTCAACTTCATCTGTGAAAGGACTGCAAACCTGTAGCCAGATAGCCTGAGAATGATCAGCCTGATTCAGAAGAAAAACTTATGTCAGTAACACTTTATAATAACTTTAATTAATAAGCAGTTATTAGATCATTAATGAACTATAACCTTATCATTAGTAAATGTGTGATAATTATCAATAAATCATTTTTAAAACTAATACCTGTTATTTTGTTTAGTTTTTTGGGATGAGAACTTTGTATTGACATGAAGTGCACATTCTTGTCTAATCAGATGATGATCAACTTCCAATTCATAATTTACTAATGCCTAAATACAGTAACTCATCTTTTAGAAATAATTTATAAATCATTATCATACATTTACTAATAATGAGATAATAGTTTATAGATGCTAATAACTGCTTATTACTGAAAGTTATCATAAAGTAGTACCCATATGTCAAGTGCAAGATTCAGCAATCAAGATAGTTGATCTGGAGGTGACTACAAAGGTCTGTCTTCATCCCCATTATATATTATATGTTTTGCGTGAAATGGGGAGCAATTGTGTTTTTTTTTATGAGATATCAATTAATTAATAATTTTATATAGAGCTTTTCTAGACACCCAAAGCATTTTACATCATAGGGGAGGACTCACAGTTTGGTCGCCAATGTGTAGCACCCACCTGGGTGATGCCACTGCAGCCATTTTCCTCCAGACTTGCTCACCACACATCAGTTCATGACCTATTGGAATGTGTATTTCTTACAAAAAATTTAACTGTATTCCAATTACTCAAATTTTAAAAGGACACTGGACCGAAATCCTGAGCTGTAAATAATGTATAAACTACACATACACAAGTGATCCTAATTCAAGTTTCCCTCTAAAACATACATTACATACAAAACATACATGTTTTTTAACCTATATTTTTAAGATGATCAAGGTAACCGGAATTACCTAAACAACCAAACCAGGAAATAGTTAGACATATTTTATGCAGCTGTTTCCTAAAGAGGTTGGCTCTGGACACGCTGCAAAACGGCTGCCATGGATATTACTAATTTTAGGGCCTACAACACGCTTGAATGATATTATCCCATCAGAAAAATAGCAGTCTGTCAGCAACTGTTGTTAAATCCAGTGATTGATTTGCTTCCTTTTTTGTGCATGTGGCTAAGAATTGTCTCTAAAGAAAGAGCTCTAAAACCAAGAACACCAGAGTTGATAAACACGTTGCTTACTCAGCCATAAAAGCATGCATCAAGATTTAGTGAAATCGTTAACACAACCGCAGAGGCTAAACAGACCTTCTTGCTCCAGGCAAACACATCTCCACAATACACCATTAGTCACTAAAATTGTCAAGGACCATATGTAGAGCCATTCAACACATGCACCACAGACCAACATCCCTCATTCAAACAATTCAGGAATGTAAAAAATATACAGTGTTTGCAAGCTTATTTTGTACAAGAAAATAGACAAGAGAGATGTGTAATTTAAACAGCCCAGTCAACCTTGATCCATTCATCTGACAAGCTACTATTCAACCAATTTGTTGCGAGTGGACAGGGATTGAAAAAAAATGCCGATATCCAAACAGCCTGGGACATCCTTGGGATGATGTTAACAGAATGTAATTTGAAAAAGAATAAAAAAGATCAGGAATCAAAACCAAAGGGAGATATATCGGCAGATGGCGGAGCAGGAAGTAATGTAAAAAAACAAGTCGTACTGGTTATTGGTAACAGTACTTTTACAGTGCCATTTTGACACAGAGACAGATTGGGGAGACAAGACATGCAACGCTTCCTCTCCCTGGGGCTATAGGAACATTTGTCAAACTACTGATTCGAACACTGTGGATTGTAATTCAGCATCCTTCTGCTCAGTAGTTCAGCCTGGTCACTGGCTCAGCTAGAAGCAACACTGCATAACCACCAGGTGGCAAACTTGCACCGGACAATTTAGACCAAGTCACTGAGGACTTTCCATGACAAAACAGGTAAAAACAGGAAACTTTTTATAGATGCTTTCACGTTGCTTGGGTAAAGTTAAAGTGTGGGAGAAGAGAGCCTCTCTGGCTGCCACTGTTAATTGAAGGCAGATGGGCCTGGACCACTGCCAGAGACTCCTGGACCACATGCAGTCACATAATGAGGACAATATGGAATCGGTGCAAGTTTCACACACCATGCAGACACCACTGATTGTATGTTGTGATCTGTCTCTCACCAACTCTTCCAAACGGTGGTCTAAAACGTAATGCCATGGCGTCTACCACGCCTACAGCACAAACAACTGATGGGGCTTTTTAGTCGATCGGTTCAAGACCACATTGTCTCCTCACCTTCAATAGGTTTTTAGCCAGTTTTAAGAAGCAGTCAATCAAGTCACTCTCTCCATTTGGATCTTTCCTGTTTTTCCCCCAAGGGGTTGAATCAGGATAAGTAGGTAAAGAGAGCCCTAAACCAATCCAGAGGCAGGCTTACAGCACAGAGGAGCCATACAGGTGATTTATCCTGTTCATTACAATTTGGTAGTCTTCAGGGCCCAAGGAGGGAATCCATATCCTCAGGCCACCCGAGGGACTATTTACGGTCTGTATACTGTTACAACGTGGCAGCACCGTGACCTCACAGTACCACTGCTTGTGTTCTGATGTAAACTCAGGAGGCAGGTCAAGGAGAGGAAAACAAAAATGGATCATTGGAATGGCGCCATTAAACTGTCCCGGGTTTTAGTGGTTTGAAAGTGTACTGGGCTGCTGTAGTGACGGAATGTTCCACAGAGCCTCTACTCCAAGATTTATCATGCCTCTCTTTAATGACACTGAATCAGACTGAATTTGTCTGGTAAGCACACACACATGTACACGCACACGCACACACACACACACGCACGCACACGTTACAAATCTTTATGCAAATCATTCGTCCATTTTGGATGTTTTGTTACTTTTCATTTATTTATCGTTATGTCAGAGAGAATCATTTTGCATAAGGAAAGCTCTAACCATTCTTCCAAGAACTTTTGAACAACTAAGAATAAAATATGAAATATGAATTTCAGTTTTGCACATGCAATCAGTTCCTTAAGATTTAGCCCAAGGCAATGTACTTGAATTTAAAAATTGGATAGAGGCATTTAAATTCAACTTCAAGCACTTTTGTGACATTTAGCCCAAGTTCAGTTAAACACACTTGTAAAGTGGTTACTAAGGAGATGTCAACAATAACATGGGAAATGTGTTCAGCATGGGCAAAACAGAAGACAGAAGTATCCCAGAAGCCAGACTGCTCAGTTTAGATAAATAGTGACTAATTTGAACAATGGAACGCAATTTTCCTGCAGTTATTTGGGATGTGACATTTAGAAAGTTATTCTTTCTGACAGTTAACACTCATCAACTGAATACAATTTATCAACTGCTTAACATGTCAAGGGATGGACATCATAGGAGGACCAGAGCCTTTCAAATTTGGATGTTTACCTTTCATTTCAGAAGTCTGCAGTCGTTCACTAAATAAACTTAACAACATAATAAAAAAAAACTGAAACAACAAGTTAAAAATATCACTTTGTTCTCGTATATTTCACATACAAAGAAAGCATATCATTCACACAATCTCTATTCCAACACAAAACTCAATAAATTGGCCTGGTAACCAAGTGATGTCATTGTTACCATCTCTCCGAATATAGTGTTTGTAGAGAGCTCATTACTTTCTGATGAACAACCCAACATGACCGTAGTCTGGTGAGTAACAATGATGCATGCATCTGGCAGGACTCTCTTATCTCATCATTGGGAGTCATAGTAAGTCCTCTAGTATTATGCCCACCAAGAGCTCTACAAGCGTTTCTTCAATGGAATTCACCAATGTGAAGCAGAATAACTGAACTACTGACTTGATTGTATACAATCCAACAGAAAGCTAAAATAGGAAGGGGATCAATCTGATGCTAAAACATATATATATATATATATATATATATAGTATAATATAAATAATGACATAAATATAATCATGCAACGGCATGATTATAGGGTGCTGATTAGTAACAGGCGATTCTCCAAGCATTGATTTATGAATGGAGCCATGGAGTAACTACCAGCTAGTGTGGAAAAAATGTGCTTGTGTGCAGCAAAAGGGCACAAGGACAGCCCCTTGAGTGCCCGTGTCCTACCCTCCGTGCACGCGCCAAAGTAATGGTTGATTGACAGTCCCCACAGGGGACTGTTCAATGTACTAGCATAGGTCAGTTCAGTCTCTGGGAGTGCTTTGGCTCTCAGTGGGTTTTTGGGCATGGGTCTTTGCTGCTGCGGGGAACGCAATTTGTGTGTGCGTGTGGGCATGTGTGTTTGGAAGGAAATAGTCAGGGTGCTCATTGCTTAAAATTTATAGATTGAGGTTTTCTAGGAAATACATAATAGCTATATCAATAAAATCTCAGATTTTCCCCAGAGAAAGGGAAAACCTAGAGGTTCTTTTTAGACTGAGTGAGAGGGAAAAAACGGTCTAGGTACTTGTTCTATCAAGTAATCCAGTGAAAGTGCAGCACTCACTCAACAGAATTAGATACAGAAGCTGGATACCATTTCAGAATCAAGAATAACACTGGCCCTGCAGTTAGGCAATTTCCCTGTACATGTGTCTGAGCAATCTTCAGCATTCAGATTTGGTTTTATTTACTTCAAAACGTAGAGCAAAACACAGAAATCTGTGAGTATGATTTTACTTCAGAAAAATATGTACCGTTCGTAAATAGATGCAATGGAAACTGTTGGGCAGCTCCAGTTTCAGCTCAAATTCTTATTAGCGGAAGAGCTTTTATTTATTCTGCCTAACATGGGTTTGCATGAACACATTTTGACAACTGCCGTACGTTTTCCTCACCACCATTCCCAATTAAGTGTAATGTGAAACAGACAGCAGCATTTATCTACAGGGGAACGTGTCTCTGCCATACATGAATCATGAGCAAAACTAATCAACTCCCAAGTGGAAACAATGAATGCAAGACACATCGCTGCTGGTGGTACCCTGCAAGCACTACAGCTTACCACATTTTCTTTAGACATAACCATCCCATGTTCTGGGAAAAACTAAAAATAAATTTCCATTGAAAGCCTAATGCTGTTTTAGATGAAGCAGCTGTTGAAACCACTACTACTGACCTCAGTACTACTGTTGGCTACAATCAGCTGTTATCAGTTGCCTGAAACGTGCCTAAATTCATGTTTAAATGAGTCAGTAGAAACATCACAAAGATGAATTGCTACCAAAGGCTATCAGTGCCATGAAAAAATATATAATTATGACACGCTTTTTATGAAATTACATAACTTTATTTTACTGTCTTCACATTTAAATTAAGTTGGACTGGCATTTGAAGGCCAATGAGGCTTTCATAAGCTATATATATATATAAGGCTTTCTACAATATGGTATCAATCAGTTTGCTATAAAGATTCAAAGTGGCTGGCTCGAATGTGGTTGGCACATAGTTAACTTCAAAGAGGGAAAACAGGATAAAAATGTAAGTGAGGGTGACAAGCTAATACTATGTTTTTGATATGCAGAGCACACATCAAGTCTCCTGTCTGGGATGAGACAGCGGTGGACTTCAGTCTGAGCTCCAGCCTGTGATGTGATGTATCTCCTCTTAAGCATGTGAGCTTTCACACAATCCCTAGTGAATTGTGTGAAATGTCAGGACAACCACAAGAGCACATTGAGCTTTCAGTTCATAGCAGCAGGCAGTCCCTGATGTAAATTTATGGATGCAAAGGTACAATTCACGGTTCTAAATTCCATGTCAGCATTTTAATGTTTTTTTGAAGATGAAAGATTTCAATAAAGATAAATGTTACAAGACATGTTAGACAAGGCAGGTTGACAATTAAATGAAAAGACCCAATTTTGTACAATTTATCACTTTATCTCATCTGTCAGTTTGGTGTCATATTTTTTTCACACTGAGCAGTCGGTTAGCTGTCATCTACTGTAGGTTAGATGTTAACGTGTGAAATACAGAGTAAACCCGTTGCTATAATACACACCACTGAAACGGAAGCAAAACGGCGGTCAGTGGGTGAGAAGTTTGACCTTTGCACGTAGACATGGAAAAATGCTCACATCTTTCAAGCTTACGTTTGACATCTGTGTACCTCACCGGTATTCTTTTCTTACTCTGCTGTCATTTGTTATGTTTGGACGGGTGCTCTCCATAACATGTCCTCTGGAGCATGGGGGCATGCGTGTGGATTCCTCCGTGGTACAGACTGTTTTCGTCTCGAGGTAGATTTGCATCTGACTTCTTTCCGTGATGTGCCACAAACCAGAGGTTGGCCAGATTCTGCTGAATTATGTGTTCTGTGGAATTTCCTTTTGGTGGCTCACTTCTAACATCTGAGCTCCACATGAACCAAACTGTCTGGTCAGATGGACCATAAGAAATATTTAAAAAATGAATGGCTATGAGCCCAAAGCAGTTAATAATATAATTGCATCCTTTTGTGTATTTACATAATTACTTATTTGTATATTGTTTATTTGCTGTTTACTCCTAGTTTCAAATTGAGAGAAACATTATCCAAATAAAGGTTTTGAAATTTTTGATAGCAAAGAAATCCATAACCAGCAGACACACTTTAAATGTTCTACATAAGAAGGTATAGCATAGTCGTGTTTCTGCTAACAAGTTGTTGGAGAAGAATTCTCAGTAGCCTCTCCAGCCGTTTGCTTCCGTAACTTTCTGACCCCTCCTTGGTGGCTTTACAGCTGACAGACGAGGGACAGGACAGAAATCAGTTGTCAAGAGATGTCAAGAACAGGGAGAAAACAGAAAAATTGCTAAAGCATTCTCGAGATAAGAGCAACATGCATGGGCAAAGAATGAAAATCTGAGGCTTCTCTCATGGCCTGGTTTTTGAAACTCTGGCCTCGACGGCCATCACTCACGCCTCCTGTCAGCGGTAGCATGCCGTTGCCGCTGTTCAGGGACTAGGCTGAGAGCTAATTGGTATCTGCATCAATCAGTGGTGGAGTGAGTGATGAGCCTGAGATGAGACCGGTAATAACGCTGGTTCAGCATCAGTAACTCTGGGGCTTGGAGCGCCCTATTTGGTCATGTCATTCACAGGATATGTCACAGTATACCCCACCTTGTCGGACAAAACAATGTACCGGAATGATTTATTTGACCCCTATCTTGTTTCAAGTGACAATATGCTCCTGGTATCTCACAAATATGTGCTTGGTGAAGTGTGTTTGCGTATTAGCGTGTGTGTGTGTGTGTGTGTATGTGTGTGTTTGTGGGTGGGCGGGTGGGTGTGTGTATATGTGTGTGTGTGCGACTGTGCGTTTGTTTGTGAGAACAAGAAAGAGAGAGAAGGAGAGAGGGAGACGGAGAGAGGGAGTGAAAGAGTAAGAGGGTAATAGAGAGTGATAAAGTGATAGATGTTTCTTCTTATGTATTACCAACAAAAGAAACCACTGGAGACCTTGTGTGACCTTCGCTGTTAGTAGTTATGTCTTTGGGCACTAAGCAGGCAGCCGGTAAATAAATGCAAATACTTCATCTTAACATGCGCTTGTGTTTTAGTGTCATCCTTGTCCTTTAAGATTAAAGTGATTGCTTACCTTTGTGTAATAAAACACTTCATGGATAACGAGGACATTGACCTTGTAGAAATTCGGAGAAGCAGAGAGAGCATCTGTTATGATCTCATGAGAAACTGTGACAGAGGGCTATGAGGATTGTACACAGTTACAAATACTTTGCATAGTGACCTCTAGAAATTCGCCATATATTCAAAATCAGCTTTGTGCATGCCTTTTAAAACTGTAAATATGTTTATTGTGCAGAACACAACAATGTACAGCCAATTCACTTTTGCTAACAAAAGTAACATCCTAGTCTGAATAGACATATTTCGCTAGAAATATTTGTGCCATTACATCAGCTCAAATGCTATTTGATAGTTATGGAAGAAAAGGATTGGTTCATAACAGAAGCATATCCTCCTGCTCCTTAATCCTTGTGTATGCTTCTCAGTGTGTTAACCCACAGCCTCACGAGGCAAACTCCAGTGTGAATAAACAAAGTCAAATTTGTTGTAAACACTACACTTCGTGCTACTTTATAAATGCACTGCACTTATTGTGACAAGTAGACAAACACGCACGTTCACACAAGTCCCCAGGCATTTGAACTGCGAGGATGGCAGCTTAATTCATGGTCTCTTGTACAGTGGGAATTTCCAATTGCCGGATGACTTGAAATATTTTCCTATCCAGCTACGTACACATGGTTTTATTATTTTTCCCACTCATTAAAAACCATCACATACACATTTGTACTCACCTAAAATCCTACCCAAGACAGACAGCAATTGAAACTTGAAGGATAACATTTCCACGTGCTGACTTTATGGTATTATACTGTAGATTGGCTCCCTGTGAAATAGATTTTACTCTAATACAACCCCACTCTAGCATTGTACATTACAGTAAGCCATTTCATCTTTTATCTCAGTTTCTGGGGGGACGGGGGATTCAGCTACATTTAGAGAATAATGAAAAACAGGAGTTTGGATGAGCTTTTGAAAAATCATGTAAAATTTTGACTTATTTGGTGCTAAACAATGAGAAGCAACTATGATGGAATAAAGTTATAGCAATATTAAAACCGTTTTGTGGTATATGGAAGTGTTGACTAACAGGGTAAACGATTTCTGCTTCTTAGAAGGTTTTTTAAACAGGGGCCTTCAGAGAATTATAAAGGACACAGGACAGTATGGGATAACGCCTAAGCACTACTCCCTTATCGTGTGGACTTGGGACAACCTGTTATACATCATGTGGCACCTTTACATATTTAACCTGCACTGTCCTGGGTCCTTAAGCAAATGTTATCAACCCAAGTTCAGTTTCTCAAAGGTAAAATGTCTCCCAGATGTGGGCAAAAACCGCTTTCATGCATTGCAGATATTGCATTATGTCATTGTTCTTATTGTGAACATTATGGCAGATTGATGGTGCTGGTAGATAGCAGCTCATTGTTGTGGAGTGAGCGGTGCACAGCAAGAATGTGTAAAGCGTTATCCTCAGTCTCGTTCGGGATAAAAACGAGGGGTGTAATGTCTGAGACTGCAGGTGGTCCATGACCATGCAAGCCTCTCCAGATTCTGTTGCTCATTCAGCCACAACTTCATCCATAGACAAGCCTCATAAATTTCTAGTGGCTAAAACTTTTCCCCGAAATCTTGGCTGTGGATTTATCCCCAGCTCAAACATTCCCTTTGAGTACGCACTAAGCACTGGCTAGGAATTTCCAGTGACTGCTGCATTATTGTGGTGGAAGGAAGGACCATGTGGCGGACAACTGCAGAAGATAGGACATCCAGAAGTACAATTTACCGGAGCAGAGCTACAACATGTCCGTTAGCAATGGGTTCATGAGGTTTGTGTCAATTTTGACTGCTTTGATTGAGATATACAGTATGTTAAGTTCATATCTAAGGAATTCATGCCCCGCAGTCTGAATGAAACTGGAAATTTTGCGAAAGGAAGACAAGTCTTGCAGCAATGTCCTGTCATTTATGAGAAATCATTTATTCATGTTGAAAGTTGTGTGGTCCACGATTTCATCTGATATAAAACGTTTTGATAAACCGCCGCAAAAGCACTGACTGTAATGATGGCTTCTCAGTAGAATATAAAGTGGGAAATATACAATAATAAGAAAAGGTTTGGAAGTTTGTCAATACAACTGATTTTGATTATGAAGATTTGGATTTATTTGTGTTTCCTATATTTGACAATTCTGTTTAGTATGGGTCCCAATCATTTTGAATGGATGTCTTTTCAGAATGTTGTTGGCCCTGATGAGCAGACCCCTTGAATACTTCAACAAGCATAGAGTCAAGCTTTTTAAATTACTAGTGAAGGAAAAGTACAAAACAATGTTGTAAATAGACTGCAGAACGTTTTTTTTAAAGGTATACCTGTAATAATAGGAACACTTATAGAAGAGAAGAGAAGAAAAGAGGAATGTGGATGACGCGTTGAATAAAAACAGAGGCGAACCATGTCTGAACCTCTTAAATCGTCATCCAGACTCCAGGGCTAATGGTTTTACTTCTACGGGGACGCCTCAACATGTCTGCCATCGACAAAGGTAACAGACACGGCTTGTTTGGAAAGGGCGAGGCTCACTCTCACCGACTGACTCTTGGGGCTCTTTGAGGCTCAGCAGCCGTGCAGCAATGTACACAACGAACAGTTAATGAGGGTAACCTCCCCGCGTGTGTTTTTATTGGACGCAGGGGATTTCAGTCCATCATCGAATCCAATATGGATGGCTCTGCTGCTGACTGGAAAGAGATTGTCTTGATAGTATTATGGGATACCCAGTCTTCCATCATAATTAATCAAATGCAGTATAGATTAAACTTGGCAGTATATTACCGAGAGCTTCAGCGCCACTTTGGATTGCGTCTGTTGGATGGCCTCACCTCTAATGTGTCTGGTTGAGCATGGCTTTATGCCAAATGTTATCGAGAATTCTTTGAGTGGGGGGAGGGGGGGGGGTGGCATGACAAGAGGGGAAGCCATGCACAGGTTATAACTTTGTTATTGCAGTTTAATAAAACATTTTAAAGTAAAAAAAAAACTGAACAGAACCTAGCTTCTAGAGGTATCACAGAATCTTTCATATTCCGGTTGTGTTGTACTGGAATCTGGACTGACTGGTCAGTATAAGGTCTTTGTCAGAGGTCGGGGAAAGGCTAATTGAGATGTATAACTCAATCAGTCAGGTTCAAAATCTTCCACTAGGTGACAGTGTAGCTCTCTTTCTCTATGAGATGTGAGCGGGTGTATGGGGTGTCATAGACAGCTAAATAGTGCGCTTTACACATGATATCATTTCAAGGCTTTTTCCATCAGTCCTATTTCCCATATCCCACTCCCTCAGTCCGTGTTGGAGAACATTCTAACCGGCACGCAGACGAGAGGAGGACATTTTTCCACTACCGCATTTCACCTCCGGGCGCCCACGTCTGGAAACACAATATCTCCAAAGAGGTCATCTGTCGGAATGAGACAGATTGCCCAACACTGCAGAATTGTCAGAGTGATCCCTGTCTGGAGTTCACCTATGCTACTAAAATCAGGCTAGGCAAATTTATCACAGTGACGTCAGATTAAGCTTGCTGATCACACTCTGTGTGTGTCTGACTTTTGTGTCTGTGTGCGTGTGGGTGGGAGGGGACTGGGGGTTGTGTGTGTAATAATAGTACATACATACTTGTATAACCTTATATAGTATAAAGTATTTTTTTTTTATACGTATCCTGTGTGAAGATAGTGTCCTATCTTCGAGTACAGAATCTTGAAAAGTTACTCACAAAAATTGTTCCTCTGGTGACATCAGATATACAAATGCTAAAAGAATGCTCACTATTTTCCCCATGATTGGTCAACTCTTACTTCACTTTTGAAGGCACAAGCTAAAACGTGTCGTGGGTCTCTAGTCCATGAAACTCTGCCAAACACACGTCCCATCATACACAGCCTCTGCAGTGGCCTATCATCTGCAGTGATTCAACACAATAGATTCTAGCCAAAACCAAATTTTTTCTGTCCTATAGTGTAATCTTACCTTTGCCATGGCTTAGATTTGCAGAATACACAGTATCTGAACACAAATAGCAAAGTAGACAATTGATCTTATTTATGTGTTACACACGATGGAGTTGTTGCAGTGTCTCCAACTGGTCTCGCTGTTAATATGTACTTTGTACTGGAGTGATATACTACTTGCATTGATGTACGATAACGTCTAGGTATGACTTTTCTGTATGTACCTTAAAACACTTATTTGATCATTATCAGCTTAAATTTATATGAAAATTACTATGGAAACTTGACATTAATCATACACAGCAGTTGGGCGGGATATGAAGATATATGCCAACTATCCATCTTTTCATCACAACCGTGATATCTAGCCAATCTTGGAGTGGCTCCCAAAAGTCAAAAGAAAATTACTTTGAATGAGTGCTGGTTCAACGTGTTGGTACAGCATGTGAAGCCTCAACTTGTCTCTCTCAGGTCAAACAGAATCGACCTGCGGTGCAAGCAAACAGTAGCTCTAGAAAAGCTACCAGGAGAACATCACTGTAAATCTATCTGCTGGTGAGTGTGCATTAAGAAGGCCCAGGCCAGGCATCTCCCCTTCCAACATGAAAGACTTCCTCCTTCTTCAAATTCTTGTTAGAGAACGGACTGTGCCCCATTGCTTTTTAATTTCCAAAGGAAGTATCTGTTTCTACACCATTATATCCACATAATACTCATTTTTACAAATATTTCTGAGGCAAGACACATAATCATATTTCCAGTTACCCTTTTGAAAAAGCATTTAAGATGAATCTCCCTCCATGAAGAGTCAACTTAACCTTGAATATCAATCACACTGTTCTCCTCCATCCTTAATCTATTTTCTTTGGCCTGAATTATCTACACTTCTTTTGATTCAAGCTTGACTATAACTCTTAATAAGAAACAGCAACCATGAGGAAGACCCTTTATGGTTTTTAGTATTTATTGGCTCATTCTTGGTAGTTGGGTTTACTTTTCTTATCATAAATAAAACCTCAAAAGAATAGCATATCATGTTATCTTACAATTGAGTACAAACAGATTTGGCCCTATCAATGTGAACCTGTAGGTGATAAATAGATACAAGAAAGAGTGAAACAGCTGTAACATTGAGTCATAAGGTAACATCATGAAGTGTCTCTGCTTACAAAAGGTATTTGTGTGTAAAATGTTTAAGATTCAAAGGGCATGGAATATGTGAGTTAACCAGCCCACCCCCGGCCCCCACAACCACCACCCCCACCCCCACGACCACATCCACACGCAAACGCCACAAACACACATACAGATACCACATACATACACACAATAAGATAAACACGTACTCCATCTGTTTAAACCTTGATGCCATACACTAAGCTGTCAGAAAAGCATGTGCAGACTTTCCTAATAGATCTAGCTTGTGAATTATTCACTAGATATGGTGCTCATTTTTCTTGGTCCAGCACACAAGTTCATCAGATGTGTTTGAGCTTCAGTGGTCGCCTGAGGAATTTGCTTGAAATCTGGCTACCATAGGTAAGTCCATTTCTCATTGAACAATGATCCATCCACTTCAATATTTGACATTACCACTCAGTCCTTGTACTTGATTCGGTATCTACTGCATTGTTGACATGGATGGGGTTCCTCCATTGAAAACCTGATGATACTCATTAGACAAACATCAGCTCTGCTCTATAGACTGGGACCTTCTCTATAGACTATTAACCGCCCGTATTGCATGATGTTGGCATAGGCCCAATAAACGGTTTAGTTTATTTAGTTTATTTAAGCATTTCCCTCGTCAAGGCTCTGTTGGACTGAAGAAAAGAAGAATCTCTAAGCATAACAATATATTATACTATTATAAAGCTAATGAACATATTGGCCATGTGCTTCTGTTACTATCTTCCATGAAGCAGTTAAAAGAGACCATGCCAGGCATAGACTTTCGAACTATAAATTGTTACCATACTAGCGTAAAGCGCTGTTGACAACAGATTCGGTGGCAACAAAGCAGCAGTATGCTCTGGCTTTTTCATAGAATAATTTCCCCAAAACAATCAATTATATCTGCACATTTTGTTCCTTAACGCGAATGCCTTGTTTGGTCCTGCATGCTCTCCTGAGGGTGGTTTTTATGGTGCAGCGTTCCTCTAAATGGAAAACAATTCCGTGAACGGGACAAGCTGAGAGAAATTACTGAATACATTAACCTATCCTAGCCCTGAAGTGATCCTTAACACATGGAAACCTATCCTAGCCCTGAAGTGACCCCTAACACACTGAAACCTATCCTAGGCCTGGAGTGATCCTTAACACACTGAAACCTATCCTAGGCCTGGAGTGATCATTAACACACTAAACCTATCCTAGCCCTAGAGTGATCATTAACACACTGAAACCTATCCTAGCCCTAGAGTGATCATTAACACACTGAAACCTATCCTAGCCTCTCGCAAAACTACCAGACTTGAAAAATGGCATAGTGGTCTTTTTTATCATCCCATTTTTTCACCTACCAAGACTAAACAACAGGTTCACATGTCATGCCACGTAAAGTCTTTCACAATGGAACCACACATCTTGAAAAAATTGTGCTGCTGTGAGATTCCCAGAGGTTTTTATAGTCCTAAAGGTGCAAGTAAGGTCATAAATGAAACACATCTTTACTGTAACACACCTTGACTAATGTGGGGGCAGTTGGAGACATGGGAGGGTCAAAACCTGTAGTTGGCCTTTACAGGTACAGAGACTGCAACAAAGAGGCAAGACTGCAAGGCTTAACACTTTTTTTTGCAGGCTGCATAGACATTGTGTCCCTATCAGATGAAATTTAGAATTTAATTCCACAGGTAGGGTTTATGGCAAAAGAAACAGACAGTAACTAAAAGTGTATCGATGGGATATTATTGACATGAGATGAATGTAGTAAAATAATCTATCTGGAGGCAAAAGATTGACAGTTTAGACACATTCCATGTTTTCCACTGACAGCGCTAATATTGAAAGATAAATGTTTTAATATATCATATTTATGACTTTTATTTATTCAGGTCTTTCTACTCAACTGACAGGTTAGCTCAAAAAACAAGACAGTCTGCTACGATCTAAGCCAAGTTCTAAATTCTAAATTTCTCTTCCCCTTTTTGCCGTGACAGAAGTATATGTCCTTTGTACCTTGCAGAGATAGACCACACTAAGCACACTGTAAGTTTAACACACTTCTAGAAGTGTGCAACAAAATCATGTCCAGCATACCCGGCCCTGCCCTCCCCTCTTGGCCATTTTACATCTTTGCAACAGATGTCGTGCACTGGGCAAGATCTGCCCAAAAAGGGCACCCACCATTCTAGTGCTGTTGGGCTTCATCTGTCATCACTTACGCTGTTAAACACAAGATGGCTAAATGAGAGGAGAGTGAAGAAAGAGCACCCCTAGGATGCTATTCTTTAGTGCACTTTGTTATGCCCCCTTTGGTGAGAGGAAAAGCAATTTTTTTCCCTTTCTCTTCCTTTCATCTCAACAGATGTGAGAGGACCAGGTTCAACTGGAGTAACTCAGAGGACATGTTTTTGTGGAATTCTGTGTCCGAAAGGCACCTGTGGATTTTAAAAGGGTGTATGAATTCAACAACAAACACTTATAAAGGACGCTAAACACTTCACTACACTTGACGCGGCATGGACTATCCCAATGATCCATTCCCCTGTTAACGCTCACGCTAAGTGAAGGAGAGCCAATAGAAGTGGAGCGTAAAGAGGCGTGACTAAGACATTATTTATCGTGAAGTGAAACAGGAAATACCCTTCTGGACCACACTGGACTTTGAGTTTCTGCCAGTGGGGAAAAGCTAAACGATCACGTTGTTAACAGAATTACTAACTGTGGACATACATACACTGGCCATGATTAGGGGTTAGGGAGTTGACAATGATCCTTACATTACTCACTCGATGGGAACATTAACTGATGCAGTACGGTCAGTGAGGAAGGGTAAATGATACAATCTCACAAATAAACTAGAAAAGGGAGGAAATGCCCTTTCACATATCTGTCAACCATGTATCTTCAAACCTGGAAAAACGGTCGGCAAGAAAATAAAACTACAGTGGTTCTAGTCCTGTCCCATCGCAGTTCCTTTGATCAATTAATGAAAAGATCATTCTTGAATAACTGAAAACCCTTAAATGAGTCTACCTTTGTCAAATAGATGTTCTAGTGTGTTTGCGGCTTTGATAAGACGCCGCTGGGTTGGCTTTCGTGGTGCCCAGCGTGACACACTCATCATTAGATTGCCGCTCAACTGACATGTGTGGCGCACCATGGGGCCCTTAGGCTCAGGAGATGTAATGGAAACAAGGCTATGCCCCAATCACACTAACCTAACCAACAGAAAACAAAAGAAAGACCTAACCATGAGGAAATCATTAAAGTTTATGCGTTTGTTTATATAATGTCAGGATACAAAGAAAAGAATGTGAAGCATGTATTATTCTGCTCGTAAAATAAATGTGATTTAACGTTGTTGTTTTTATACAGGTATTCATATTTACATTGAACAACATCCTCATTGTTTGGGTTAAATGGCGTCACACCCTCTCTCGTTAAATGATGTCACTCTCACCCTCCTGTCTTGCCACACGTTTCCTTGATTGTGTTTTGATTGGATTTATGAATTCAATCAGTAGCTGGATAGCCCATCGTTGGCACCACAAATGTGTTTTAATGTATGAGAGTGCCAGCATGGAATAAAGTCACGATGATGAGTGGGACTGGTCAGCCTCCAATAACATGATGGACTATGCCCATGTTTGTTCACCGTTGGATGCATGCTGGGGTTGTCCACACTATGCACTAACAATACTAAAAGGTGTGCCTGGCATTTAGTGAGGAATGGCTTTGATGTGGAACCAAACAGACCACATGCTTTTATGTCTAATCTAGGACATGTGCGTTTCAAATTATAAACATTGTAGCAGCCATGATGGGGCCGATACACTTATTACTAAAAGTACATAATGCAACTGCTAAAACCTTTTATTCATTTCCGAACGTTTTAACGCTGGCAAGACGCAAACAATGGCATTTTAATGATGATTCAAGACACAGAAATACACTAATGTTTCTCTTCCCTCTGGGTGCTTCATCAGTCTTTCATTAGTTTGCCACTGCATAAAATTAGAACATCGTTCCTTTAATAAGAGCTTTCAAAAACAGAAAACGTTTTGCCAGACAATGAATTCAAAACACATCATGCACCTTGTTCCAGCCATTAATATACAACGTTGAGTTTTATTTCTTTGTTTGTTAGCTACCATTTATTCATCATTGTAAAAGAGATTCAATAAACTACTCTTTTCCACATATCACGTGTAAGTATTTCTGCAATTAATAGGCATTTTTGCCAATTCATGAAATCTTCCTCATAGTGATAATCTATTCATATGTAATATTTTTTCTTAGTGTTAATCTACAGTACAAATTGGGACACAATTTATAATATAAGTCGAGGCTAAGCTGACAACTTTTGCAAGCTACTGAACTTGGCTGTAGAACTATTATTAGATTAATTGAGTGTAGAACGGAGCAGGTTCCAGGGGCCAAAGACAACACAGAGCTTTGCTCAGTGGCAAAAGAAGGCTTGCAGGTTGTATGAACTGTAAGTGTAAGAATGAGGGGAAGGGGCCTTCAATGGCAATCTTAAATTACAGTTAAAAAAAGTAATCAGCCAGCCTAGCCTACCGTGTATTTCCATTTGTTATTCTTACTTGAGATATTAATGTAAAAATTGCATTGGCAGCCTTTGGTTTTCTACATCAGTGAGTCCCATCTTGTTTCTTTTCTGATACTTGCCTGTATCTTCTCTGAATCATCATCAAAAGACCTACCAACATTGATAATAGCCTGAGAGCTTCCATGAACTAAGCTAGAGAGTCTGATATTAGACCACAGTGATTTTGTACAGTTATAGATACAACATTTAATACCTTCTATATTTAAATATCTTAAAGGAATCAAGGCCATTTCTGTTTACAGTCATCATTCATTGCGTTGGGATCACAGCACTTGAGAAGGATAGCTGTTTCCGTGTGCATTCATCTAGCCAATGACACATTCTTTGTAACTATGTTACCCACCCAAGGTTGGCTATTGCCCACCCTCTGATAAAACATTTCTGAACCAGCGTTGCCGGCAACCCAGCTGCAATATCCAAGACAATCTAGCAGAGAGGAAGTAAACAGTACCATATGCAAGGAGAGTCTAAGGAATATTGGGCTATTATTTCATGACTTCATATTTTCGAAAATTGCATAATTCTTTGAATGAATTGAACTAACGGTAATTCAGTTTCTTTGGCAGAGGCGCAAATTCCTTTTGCAGGACTCAAGCTAAAGTTGCCAGAATGTGGGACCTTTGAAACTACATTAGAATCAGCTGCAGACGGTAATTCGTCAAAACTTCAATCCCTTTGTTTTGCTCAGTCAGACATGATGGTGTGGTGAGGGAACGAGCTTTGTTTTACAATGAAATCATGCTCTAATTTCCCCCCTTTGGGTCTAAGTCTGGCCGTACTTGAAAACACTTTAGCCAGTTGGGTATTAGCACTATCAGCTGGAAAGGCTTTTTAGAGTCAGATTCACATGCATAAGAGATAAAGAACAATACACACCTGTTTGTCTAGTCAATTGTAGCGCTGCGCCCATTAATTTCATGTCAACGCATAAGGAACCGCCTCTCGCCCTGCCGGCTTGAAAACACTTTAGCCAGTTGTGTATTAGCACTATCAGCTGGAAAGGCTTTTTAGAGTCAGATTCACATGCATAAAAGATAAAGAACAATACACACCTGTTTGTCTACTCATTTGTAGCGCTGCGCCCATTAATTTCATGTCAACGCATAAGGAACCGCCTCTCGCCCTGCCGGCTGGGATTGGGATAGGCTCCGGCTCGAGTCCCCCCCCCCCTTTGCAAGGGATAGCGGTACAGCTAATGGATGGATGGACATAAGGAACCAAGTTTTTTTTTTCAAAAGATACAGAATACGACATTATCATATCCATTATTATCCATACCACTTAATGATGTCTGATATAAAACTATAATTGTGTTGAGGGAGGAACATTTGTCATAAGGTTATTGATTAAAATACTTTGGCACTGTAGGGGTACAATTTTCTTTGCAACTATGCACTACTTATTTGGACTGAGCTAATGATTCCCTCATGATAATTATTTTTACGAGGGTCTAATTACAAAACAATGTTTTCCTTGGGAGTGAGTAGTAGATTTAGAGACAGACAATCAGTATTAAGTCAGGGCAATTTCAATTTGCTTGCCATTGAGAACCAAGGACTTGAATCATGTCATACCCATTCAAATACTTATTTCTGGTAAAACTATGGTAGTGGAAGTATTTAGTTCAACTGACCCAGAAACTACAATGTGGTTTAAATTATTTCCTGAACTTGGTTTCCTTGTTGAGGCCTCCAGGACACACCGAAGCACCGGGATAGTTGCACATTCTTCTGTTCAAATCTGAGGACTATAGGCTTCTGCATACCACACACATAAAAAAAGGCAAACAAACCTCTATCCACATGAATATAGTTTAACCAACCTAAAATAACTTTGTGTGCTAATCAACTCTATACTGTTAGGGACTTATCTTTTGAACTCTTTTTTTTTATTGTTTCAGTAAATGTTAGTACAATGTGAGAAGTTAAAAACTTCCATAGGACGAGTATTTGCTCTCATTGGGATATAGATTAGGCATAATTATATATTTTCTTGATGGGGTTAGAAGCTCAGCCTTCTGGAGTCCCAGATGTCTATGTTTACAGCTTGATTAGGATTTCTTTTTTAAATAATCATTGCTTCACAGACCAGAGAAATATAAAACCACAAGCTGTTGCTTTCCACTGACAATATCTTTTATCAAACATTTTACTGATTGTTTTTTAAAAATGTAATGGGTGACGTTATACTGCCAAATTTTTCCCTCTAAGCTACAGTCAAGGTGTCGATCACATATTTATATATTGTAAAGTATGTAAGTACAATACAATAATAATACCGTAAACCTGCCATTAAATAAGGTTCGAAGGGACTACAATTCTTGTTGTTCTGCTGCACGTTATTCAAATATGATAACTCTATTCCAAATTACCTCTGTGAGCCTTTGGAACACAGTAAATCTCCATTGGTTGAGCTTTTCATTCTGGCCTCAACAACAGGGCCTGCCACAGGACATCGCTTCTGGGCTTGACTTGACTATACAACCCAACTTTCACCGCTATTAATGACCACTGCGTTGCCACAACCATCAGATTCTCAACCAGATGAGAAGTTACCTCTTATATTACAGAATAGAGTAAGACACAATGGTTTTAGAACACATAACACAACTCACCATGGGGGGAAAAGGAGCAATGCAAACTGAAACATTGTAACCCTAAACCAACTGTAACCTCTAAGCCACTGTTCTCACACCTGTGCTTCAATCGATGGCCTTGGGTCGAACGCAATACCAGTGGGTTTCCGGGATCACAGTATTTTCCTGTCATAAATCTCAAGACATAGGTTATAAAGGTGTCCATGCTCTGTTTCATGCAATGCCATATCATTTGCAAGGTTTAAAATAGCAAAGATACATGCAGATGACTTGCTGTAACTGTGTGGCAATAGCAGAAGGAACAGGAAGTTGTCATATTCATCCGAATGGTTACAACTCCAGTTGGCAGCTCAGAGGACAACCATATGCAGCCTCATTGCCAGCCAATCCACCAAACCATGAGGATTGAAAATATAAAAACAAACGTTAAAAACTGTCTAATAAAGACTGTTTCAAGATTCAACCAAAGAAAACGATTGCTTTTCTTGCTTTTCACTTGAAAAATTAAATTGTCTGTGGATAGGATTATTTAGGATGAGGCACTTCACAAGATTGCTGTTTTATTTGAGGAATTATTGTCACAACTTATTACAATATGTGTGTCCTACACCCCTCTATTACCTACTATCCATGATTGACTTTTCATACCCAAGGGTGCTGGGACAGCTTACAATTATGAAATTGAAACAAATGCCCAACCATGTTAAGCAAAAGTTCAGTTTTTTCATCATCAAGTGTCAAGTTGAAATATAATGTACACTGTATAAAAAAAAATAGGCGCCCTAGATTTTTCTTTTATGTATTGCAGTTCAAATTATATATGTAGTGCAGGTCTATAATAGGGAATGTTCATGGTCTTTACCAGTGCCTCAGGGACTGTTTAAATTGACTTTAGGATCAGTTATTCTGCTACTATGTCCACAATACTAAAGCAGCCAATGTGGGTGGCTGTTGTCCTTAACTGAACTGCAGCCTCTGGGAAAATACTTTAATAACTGTGAACTGAAAAGTCAAACACATCTCAATGAAAACTCTTTTTTCTTCACTTTTTATGACCCCCTTGGCTGTTGTTGGCCTGAAGTTTGAAGTTTCATCTGTGCTTAAATCTGAAATAACAGTTAAATGCAAAATAAATAATATAGCTGACGTTGTTGTATCTAACCCTAGTGTCTTTTTCAAAACCTGTACAGTAACACAAGTGCACACATTGTAAGCATTGAAAAGATTGCCTGACAACATCATTCCTTTGTAATCTACGTTGGTTACTTGATCCTCAACTCTTTTTGTTCTTGAGCCAAACAGACCGTGTCGTGTAAGGCTGTGATATGAACTGCCTGGACAGTCCTGTTTAGACACTCATCCTAACTTAAGATCAAGATTACAACAGGCACACTGAGAAGCTTGGGGAGACGCTCCTGTTTACTTAAATCCGTTGGCACAGTGTCATCTTTAAAGTCAAGTGATGCAAATGAGGTCTGCTAAAATGCCTCAAAATGTAAAAGGCCTATGGCCTTATGTTGTGTTTTATTTAGCATATTGTCACTATATTTTGTATATTAATTATAATATAGATAATAATACAATAGACATGATGTTTATAAAAAACACTATAACTCAAAAAACATTTGTTGCCCTGACAGCTGGAAGGATAAGATTTACCATCATCTACCATATTGAGAGATATTCAAGTAACACTAACTGTAACCCTGAACCGGACCCAAACAAAAAACATATGTTTTAGCCAGAAACACCAAGACATTTACAGTAAGACGAGTGACATATACACCATTCAATTAACAAAGAATAAGAAAAAGTTTAAAATGATCATAACATAATGAACAATAAAAAAAGTGATTAACGGATTTCCTTTGCTGTAAACGTTTTCATACATTTGGTTTTGTAAATACATGCACGCAGACACCTCAACACACATCTTGTTTGAATAATGGGTGCCTTTGAAACTTTTTCCCTTGATGTATTTAATCATGATTTTAAAATGAAATGTTTTGTGATGTGAGAATGACCGTGTTCTATAACAAATGTAGTCATGATTCATTGATATGCTTCATATTCCTTTATAATATGGGTTTAAAAAAATACCTCAAAGAACCAGATGGGCGCAGGACATTTTACGTCAGATGAAAAGTATGTTTTCAAGTGAATTCATTCATACTTATCTTCCCCTTTCTCTTACTCTTCCCATAACATCTTTTTTGTTAAAACCGGTGAAAAAATCATCAGCAGACAAAATAAAACATTTTTATGAGTTGCATTATTTTTGCTGATTAAGTGCCTTGCACAAAAGCTTTTTTAATTCGATATGTACTGTATATTTACATTCAATAATTTCACACTTTGACTCAAAGGTGGAAATGGTACTGTAGCTGAATAATAATGTTGTAGTTGAGGAGTAGCATATGAGCCAAGACGATCAACAGCTCTGCAGAAGAATTCCTGTGTCCGACAGACTTTCTAGACTACACATGTGGTCCAAATTTGTGAGCTGGCATTACTTTCAATCTGCAGTCTTCATCTGAGGGATGCAGGCAGACATACTTTAATTCATTCACTGTTGACATCTTTAAGAGAAAGCATGTGTCCCATGAGAGAAACTGTTACTATCATGTTGGCCACCTTTCATTTTTTGGTACAGACAAAAATATTTTGGTCACTCAGTAGTGTGCAAAGAAGATAAATCTGAGTAAAATTTGTTAAGAGTACTTTTTATCACTTGGTGAGTACCTCACATGATTGGCACTCAAAGCTGTACTGTACCTTCCAAACTGTATGCCAATAGAGCCCATTTTCCACTACTTTTGTTTCAACAAAATGAAGTGATGCACAGCAAATGCAGTTGCACTGACAGAGTTGGGATTCCCTCTTAAATTGTGAAAACATCTGATAACATTTGCATGCGCCAGTTCCAATAAAATAAATAAACGTTAGAAGAGCTTGCAATTTGGCTTTACATATGAGACCAGAAAGATCGTTCTGTCTATTTACTTGGACCAGATCAAGTCAGTGCTGGCTTATTGAAGGACCTTTGAAAAAAGAAACTTTTTTTAGGGGGGTCAGTGTTCACTTTTACATATGCTTAACTTTTTCTGAGCTGTAATGCTGACCACAGCCAGCATTTCCTTTGTAACTATTGCAAACAAACATTTCCACAGTCTCAATGTGTGTGCATAGAACAGTAAATGTAAACCTTATTTTCGCTTCGGACACATTCTGGCTTTCTTGATTTCTAGACCTCCATGCCACCAGCATCTTTGTTAAAGCTACATTAGGCAAGTAATTGTAATGCAAATTAAATAATATAACCACTACATCCTTTAACCAATCATTAACTCAAATGCTGTTTGAAGGAAAGCCACTCCCCATCACTGTCCCAGACCTTCTATTTGTCATGTAAAAATTTTCACCACGCCCCAACCAAACTAACCAATCAGGAGAGATGTAAACAAGGAAGCATTTACTTGCCTGTCAATCACCTAATGTTTTCACTACACTGCTGGAGTTGAACAGATTATTTTCAGATAGCTCATAGGAAGGTGGTTCTCATTATGTTTCCCAGCACAAACAAAGTTTTGTTTTTAAATGTACCCGCTAAGGACAGGTTTATTACTGAAGCTTTAATTCAATGAACCATTGAAATACATTATAGTATTATTTTAATTTTATTTTTAAATTTTTAACAAAGTAACAATTGGACACTAGTGACGAGACTACCCTTTTCTTTTAAGATAAAGTGGCTGGGTTCATTGCAGTCAACACAAGTAATTTTTTATTATTATTATTGTTTGTAAACCGTGGAGAAACCTTTTGCACTAGATATTTGTAATAGGAAATACTATGTATATATAATATATATGTATATAAAAATTAAGTCAAATCCATATCTGTTCAATTAAAAGGTTGCACACTGTATTGGACTGTGTCTATGACATGTGGAATTCTGTCAATCATAATGATAACGGCTGGCATTCATTTAGCTTTGGCAAACCTTCAGATGGATTCATTAATTTAAGATTCAAGATTTGCCTTTAGAAAAAAAAGTTTGACAAAGCTGCCCCATTACTTTTTTTACCACTGGTAATAATTTTGTCCTCAATGAGCCTTCGCCAATCTGTGATTTAGGACTGAAACGTAAGACGCTCAAAGGCCAAAGTGGCAGAGCTCGGATTACTTTTATAACCCCTTTGACAAAACACGTACATGCCAGGCTTGTTAGTATACTTGACGCCATTGCTTGTAAACGCCACTAAAAGAAATTATATCTCAGTCAAATGTACCTTTATTTATTGGTTTTGACCAAAACACCCAACAAAAAAATTTCTCCAAATGCAATAATTAGGTCTAATGGTGGTGACCATTGGGACTAGAAGTAACCATTATGGACCTTCAGTCAGTTATACATTGGCAATAATGTTCTCTGTTTGATCCTGTCAATCCACTGTGCTTGCAGTCATTTTGTATACCCAGTATTTAGGAGATAGAAACAAAATTATAATTTGTTTACGCTTTGAAATCCGTTGGAGAGGACATGGGGGTGAGTATGGAGGGCAGAGAAGCATGTCTTAGTTTTTTTCCAGATCACTGTTTCAATGTGTTTTTTTGGGGGGGGATACTAAAACAGATGTGATAATAAATAATGAATAGGATTTGTCTACATTTTCTGTTTGACACAAGCTTATTTCAAATATGTTTAGGGGAAATACCTCAACAAGTAATGCTAACTAATGGCAAACTATCCACTGAGCACCATGATGGGCGTTTAACTGTGTGCATTGTGTAATACGTAATTGTGACTGTTTAGACTAATAAAAGTCACAACAGCAGCATGCATGTCAGTAAAACTGTATGTAGTCTCACTAAATGTCACTCTGTTCCATTGCATGAAATGGCCAAGAGAATGTTAACACATCGCTGCCTATTTAGATAGCACAAGTTGTGACAGGTGTTGAGGTTATGGCATGTAACTGGATAATATAAGTGATCCCTGCCTGGTATGTGTGCAGCTGTATGTCTGTGTGTATGCAAGCATTTCAGTTTTCAAGTTTCGAATAAAAAGTCAAATATTAAATTACAACATTATTTTAAAATCTTAAACTTTAAAATCCAGGAATATTTCATTGGAGCATGATTTATTTCAGCGTGTTAGCACACTAATCTTATTCATATGTTAATCATCCTCTGAAAACAAAGCCTAGCCATTTTTTTTGTCTTAAGAGATAATGGTTGATGCCCACACAGGAAGATTTCATATCCAAATCTGATTAAATTATTTAAAGGTTGTTGGTAAAATGTCCAGCTTTTATACTGAATCCCCTTGTCTTTTAAGGCACATTCTTTGTGGTAGTTTTGCTAAATTATGAGATCATACAAATAAATCAGTTGCAGTAGGTCTTTGTAGAGAATCTGTTTTCAAAAGATGCCACTGAGTGTTATCTAGAGGTTTTCCATTTTCCTACTCTTCTCATATCTTGAGCAAATGCTTTGACAAGGGTTTTCCATAGCTGATACACACACTTTTTCAAACAAAGGACAAGGCCCTTAAAGCTAGCCTGGTATTACAAAATGAAAACTTCAGAAACAGATGCTTTACTATAATATGAGCTGCATAATAGTCGCTGCAATTGTACATTTCTAGACATACTGTCCTTGAATTATAAAATGTCTCATATGTTTACGTCAAACCCTTTGTAATATAAATGGAAACCGGCAAGTTATTTTGTCTGAATACACTCCAAAATGCATGCCTTGGTGACCTTGAATTGTGCATTTATAAACAAAAGGTTAATGCTGGATGTAAATCAAAGACAGACACATTGTCCTTATTACATGCCTTCAAATCATAAAGTAGGAAAATCTGTGTATTGGGATAGAAGAGTTGATTGTAAAAATAAAAATAAATTACTTGAGGTGTGTCCAATTATTTTTAATGCTTGTTAAAATGATCAGGTCAGGCAAACATGTAGTGAAAGCTTACCCTGAGAGTCAAAGTTGAACAGGCTGATGTCGTGAGGAAATTGATGTACGGAAATAATCGTTTGGAATTAACAGTACTTATCAATGCAAATAATAAAAAGTAGACTAGTCAGGGACTCTGATATGCTCCACAAAATGTATTTTAACTTCTGTCATCTTTGTGAATCAATCCTACTGTTGCAGAGAAGAATCTGATTGAAGACAACTAAAATTGTATTGCACGCAACCATTGCAGCAATGTGTTCTAAGCCAAAACGTCAATAAAAGGAAATGAAAACACTGGAGAAGCCAGGGCTTGCAAAAGTGCAAGCAGTGTTCAATAAAATAGTAAGAGGTGATCTAAGGTAATAAACTCCAAGTAGCCAACTCACTTGTCTCCACAAGAGATAGATATTCTTGGACGTTTGGAGGTTTGCTTTTGGGGAGGAAGTAGTGATTATTACTGAGACACTCTGCACATCTATTAGGGCGTACTTTGCATGCAACAAATGTAATTTAGACCCTAGAAAGAGAGAAACATCAGAAAAGCTACATTTACATGTCCATCCTCAATTCCCAATTGATTCCTGATGCAAGCGAGTACATTCTAATGTGGTTATCTGCTGACTCATTAGATGAAACGATCAGCTGTGAGGAGAGAGCAGAATTTACATTTGGTCAACGAAGATTCCGTGAACACGAGAGAAACAACTTCTACTGACCACAGCAAAAGGTTATGCCTGTAGACTTTAATGTAGCTACCCTATGGTACATTAGGTACGTTCAGGGGGTGGCCACGGGCAGTAATTGTCAGTCATAAGTGAAAACATATCTGAAGATGCAGTGAGGCTCAGTTGTGCCATGTCTGTTCTAATCTGAGCTGTTGTGCACACAGGGTAAGATGAAAAGTTGGGCTGGAACCAAAAACATCTGCTGAAATCTCCCCTCCTCTCGTCTAGCCTGGCGTGGAAACGCTACAGTGAGCATCTGAAAATGTAGACCAGATGGCCGTCAGGGAGGCACTGGTGTACAGTAAGTAAGGAGTTAGGAATAGCAGGGACTGGATGGGGCAAGGGACTTTAGTTTACTACAATGAGGAAAGTTCATATCTAATGCTGCACTGTCATGGACAATGCCGTATGATTCAACTTTGAGTCAACAACAATAGCTCTTCAGGTTCTCAGCCTTATAGACTACATGTCGAGGATATTTCCATTCAGAAGTCACGTGTATAATACTTTAAAATCCAGTGCCCTCTGTGATAAAACGTGATGGGACAGAAAGAGACAAAAAATAACTGAATGGTTGTATTGAAACGCTGGTTTTGTATATGGTCGAGATAAGGAATCCACAATAATATTGTGCATCTTTGATCTATGCCAAAGAATGTCATCTGCCTCCACCATTCAAACAAGGAGTTCTTCATGTGCTTTTAGCAATTGTCATAACAAGAAACAGTACACATGAAATATTGAGAGCATGGCAGGTAGGTACCACAGACCAGGTAATGCAGCATGGAACATGTAAGATTGTTAATATTTAAAAAAAGATAATAACCTATATTTCAGGAGGGAAACCAAACTGACACAACAGGCTTTTTTCTTCACATAGGCCTCCTGAGCCTCCCACGATTGTTACTTCTTTTAGGATCTGACTCTTGCAGTTCACTGTGTGAAGGTCTATGTGTTCCAGAAGGCAGCTTCTATTATAGCGGTGAGTCAGAGCACCAAGTGTTCGATGTCCTCACCAGTGATTCACTAATGAGCCTTGGACTGAGGAGAGGCTTTTCCACTACTCATTAATCAAAAGGAAATGGTCTCGGGCACATTTAGTTAGCTGCAGCCTGGCACCTACTCCGTAATGTCAACATCTGTCCAGACCATTATTCACTCTATTAGCTTCCCCAGCACATGATACCCAGCTACCGATTCTTTGGGGGACTGACCCCTGCTCTTCATTGTTAGGTAGAAATGTAAACCTTGAGACTCCAAGGCAATGAAACCAGATTAACCAGTTTTTATGAGGAAACAGATTGCTTACCTTTTTACCGTTTCTATATTTAAGTCTCAACAGCATAATCACATCGGAATGTAAAATGCTTTTTCTTCATAGTATGTCAGGCTATAAATGTTTCTCAACAACGCACTTAGCTTTTAACAATTGAATGCGAGGCTCCTTATGTGTTTAATTTCTGCATTTATTCAAGCTGCTGTGCTACTTCCGCAGTATGTGAGCAGTAAACTTACATTACGTTAACTCACATTAACAGCCGCAAACAGCAGTCAGTCACTGGTCTTGATTACCCATCAGTTCCAAATAAACTGCACATAAAAGTTCTCAGTAATGGGGATCCTTTCTTTACTGAAAGTTACAGCATTTTCGTCTGTGAGTTCTACTTAACTTCAGAGAGAATGGTAAACATATCTAACACTGTATTGCAGTATATAATTGAGAACATTTCTGGAAATAATACATCGATTTTCAGTTTCCATTTCAACAAAACATGATCTGTGAGATTTAGCGCCAGGCTCATATTCAATTAATAAAAGCAAGCTGGAACAATGAGTACCATGTATGACATTATGCTCTTAACACTGAGGACATTATTCAGCCTGTTATTTGTTTCCTAGTGAATTCACTGGCACTCAATGACTGAATGACAAACTGACAAAGGTGCCCACATCTAAAAGCTAGGGCAATCCATACCTAAAAATGATACATGTCAAATCAGCATCTAAATGTTGCTCTAAATCAATCTGATCAAGATGGTCTGGTCCAATAGCAAGGACTTTAATGAATGTGGTTCATGATTTATGATTATCATTGGGTGTTTATTTATTTAGTATTTTAAACTGTCCACTTTGCTATTTTCAAGGTTGATAATTCACATTTTTCAACATCACCAGCATGACAGGCATGATGTCTGTTCTTCAACTGGAATTCTTGGTATAGACTAGCCCCCATCTGTCCTTAGCTAAAATACCACCTGATAGAATCAACACTATTGGCCCCAATGCAGTGCTAATGAGAACATTGTGTCGCATGGCAGTCAAGCTCCAAGACTAACTTCATGATGTCATGACCTAGATCAATCAGCTTGTGTCTTGGTCTTGAGGAAAAGCAATTTTTCACCAGGAAGAGCTGAAAGTGGAACGTCTTCACTCTGTGTTTAGAGATGTCAAAAGGTACCTTAAAAGAAATGCTGATACCAGCTGGCCTGAACTCACAATGTAACCGCCAGATATGTGATTTGCCTGTTCACTGGCAAGGACAGTATTTTGTATAGGTCTGTCCATAATTGATAAAACAATGCTCAATAATGTTTTTTTGTTGTTTTTTTTGGTCCAGCTTTGTTGGTTTAGAAAAATGGCATGTCATTGTGTGTCTGTGTCTTTTAGTTGCACTCTAAAACAACCTATTCCCTAGTAGCTTGATAGGCTTTTCTTTTTTAGATGGAAACTTCATACTTACAAAGGCTCATTTAGAAGAGTTTTGTATCAGTGATCTGTCATTAATTCAAGATTAAGAAAACATTTTCTTTGGGTTGGGTCTCAACTAATTGTTATGGTTGCTGTACAGAGAGCCAGCATGGTGTCCTAACAGATAGTTTTATTTCGTTGTGGTCCGGAGTCAGCCATCCAAAAAATCACAAGGCCTCAGTTGATTACCACAATTATTAGCTGAATTCTTTAGTTTCCTGCGTGACTAATTAAACAATCATTTATTTAATTAGTTTGAGCATGTCCTGAAGCCATGATCAACAAATTGCTTAATTGAATAAAGAAATTCAGCTGTTTTGATGACCATAACAACACTGAGGACATTGAGGTCTGAAAGGCGTCGCATCCACATCTCAGTCCAAGTCTTTTGGAGTGCATGCTGGACAATGTTCAAACACTTTTTATTGTATTTGAACAAAACATGCTGGCTGACCCTGAATGTTCTCCAGAGGTGTTTGTATTACCGCCTACAAAAGATGTGTTCAACACAGATGGACATGGCAGATTCGTCTTTAGTCTTTGTGTACTGCATATCTTTTCAATTATAAGATGCAACATACATAGCCTACACAGCAAATGGGTATGCACATGCTATAATGAATTATAAAAAAAGAATATTAGTTCATTGTAGCTGATATATGCAACTACCACACTGACATGAAATTGTTATTCTCTACAATACATCTGCTAAATTTACAGAAGCATTGCAGGGTTTTTTACGTTGGATGATTCAATCAACGAATAAACACAGTTCAATCTATGTGTAAATAAATACACAATTACTCAATTTAGGTTGACTCAACAATTTCCAGTTAGTAAAGAGAACCAATCATCCAATCGAGAGTGAAAAATTTAGATGGTCATTTTGTGGGTATACTGATGCAATTGTTTTGTATTTTCGACTTACGTTATACTATATAACCCCTAGGTATGTGGGCTTTATGGAGTTCCAGGTGCTCCTCCTCCTCTAGTGTGAGGACACTGTGAGCAAGACAAGAGCAAAGAAGCGAGAATGTGGAGTCATCGTTTCTGTTAAAGAGGAGCTGTGAGGAAATGAAGTGGCTGCTCATGGAACACCTCAAGCTGTGGCAGACGACATCCTCTTCCAGACTTTGTCTGCCTCTTTCCATGAGGTCATCTCTGGCCAAGGAAACTGTGAGTTTATAGTTCTGCCAAGTGCCTCCAAAGCCTAGACAGTGGATGAGTTTTTTTACCACACTTCACAGCAAAATATAAATACCGGTCTACAGCGCATTCAAAGCTGCTCTCAATTCGCTACTGATTGTGTCATTTTTAATTGAATGCAGGAATTATTACATACGGTTCGTCTGACAGTTAAGTCACATATTTCTTTATATTTAACTTTGAATGGAGTTATTTAACACATTTAACACTCTGGAACAGACCCTGGTCATCTATTAGCACTAGTTAAGTACCCAATTGTGTTTAATCAAAGATCATGTCCCTGACAAATGAGGCATCACATTCAAGTATGTGATTATATTCTGCAGATGTGAGTTTTAGGTCTGCCAGCTCAAACATGACCCACAGTTTCAGGCTCAAAGTCTTATAGATGGAAGAAATCATGAAAAAAGAGTTCTACAGTTTTAGAAAACGTGACACAGCACCATATTAAAGCAACAATACAATATTTTCTCACTCTACTACAAAGACATACTGTATTCAGCTTTATCTTGTTTCTGTTGACATGGCTGTTTATCCTTATGCTTTCCACACAGGAAATTATTTGGCGAATGAGTTGAAAGACCTATAGTTTCATACCGTATTGATTTATTTCATTCTGAAGAAAGGAGATTTAAATATTTCTGTTAAGATATGTTTTGATTGTTGGCTGCATCAAATAGAGCTTCTTAAGAATCTAATTACATACAGTATCTGACCGTGAAGTGCAGGGATGACATTTCAATGTGTTGATAAGACCCCCAGGGATCACTGAACATTCAGAGAACAATTTCAATAAAAATAATTAAAGGGATACTTCATAAATTTTTTCAAACTATACATGTTGTTTAGGCTAAATTAAGTAAGTATATTGAACAGGGTCAGGATCAATGTAAATGAAATTCAAGTGTTTTTCCGACTACCAGCATTTAAATGGTTAATTCATTGTACACCACTATGCCCATAGATCATTGCGCGAATCAAACCTAGAACCAGCAACTGCTCCCCCCTTGGCTGAAAACAGCGGTAGTTTAAAAAAAAATTTAGGAAGGACCCCCGATGATGCAAGAGAGTAATTTTCTCAACTAGCATGACATTCTGCTGTTTGATTGCGAAATACTAAATGACGATACAATGTTTAAATTCAACATTGGTATCTGATGAAAAACCTGTCAAAGTAAAGAAAATGGGTGAATTATCGCTTCAACACAATTTTGTAAGGCTGATTATTATATCTTTTGCTAACATCCTTGTGATCCTAGAAGGATTCCATATGTTCCAATGAATAAAGAGTTGTGGAGATAAACTGCTGTCTTGATTTAATAAACTCTTTGTTGTAAATTGTCATCCATGTCCTCACAAAATCAGCTCCCATGAGGCATACTGTAACATACAATGAGAACATCACAAATGTGGAATGTTTCTTCGATTCACTTGACTTTTTTCCAACTTTAAAATACACAGCTGCAGGCCCTACATGGATTTCATTTCCTAGTAACCAGTAGCAAAGATGATTCATACATATACTTAGCAAAAATGAGATCATTTCAACTGCAGTTAAACAAACTGTGATGAGCTGTTTCCATGTGGTTAATAGCTTGTGAACCTGAGGATTGTGGCTTGTAGCAGCTTTTGGTCTGAATTGTGTACTTTGCAGTTAGGCTTTATGTTCATGAGTGATTCAGGAGGAAACTATCCGAGTGAGAAGGGGCGGGCAAATGTATTTTAATTCTAATTTGCCATTTCCCTTCAGTTTAGAGCCATAAAAGTGTGCCCTGTGCAATACAGCCTGGTTTCATATTAAATTATGTAACAAATAATAATAATTATATATATATATATATATATTTATTAGTTATTAAAACTGTTAATGAAATATCATGAATTATACAATTAGTAATAAAGGATGGCTAGATTGTGTGGATGACTCTTATTGCTTGAGAAAAACACCCCAATGAAATGAACCATCTGAAATCAATCTGAAAACAGGTACATTCCTTCATAACATATTAAATGTTATGTACAAAAAAATTAAATAACACCAGAATAAGTTTTCAGTAGTTTTATTGAAAAATGCCTCTTCTGTTTCAGAAATAAATAAGAAAATAAGGCTGTGGAATTCACAATTTGCAGTAAAAACATGAAATGGCAACACCATGTTCATTGTCTTGCACACAAATTTCAACTGCATAAAAAACTGATAAATCAACAATAACAACTATATTCTGATTAAAAAAACCGCACTACATATACACCACAGACATGCAATTCCACCTTTGGTAAAATCAGCTGTGACTTGATATAAGAAAACTGATAAATATTTAGTCTAGAGATACAAAATGGAAGCCATGTATAACGGTGTAACTGAAATCTTTCAAAAAGCGGTGGATTTTGAACAATGAAAAAAATCTAAAATAAGGTACATGATATAGCAATAAAGTATAGAAACAAACATAACAGATGAAAAGTAATTGCAAACAGAGCAGTTTCTTGTGGAGTGTCCTAACACTGTGAATAAACATTTTCTTTTTCCAATACCATTGTTGGCTTCGTCATGAAGAGTGCATTGTCCAACACTTTTACATGATAAACACTTGATGCACATTATGTTACAAGCAAAAATAAAACAAAATAAAGGGAAAGATAGAAAGCTCACAGATTCTCAACGTTTAAAAAAAAAACTTTTGTACATGCCCTCCCCTCAGCTTCAAGGACAAGTTCACACATGCAGTAAAATACTTCCATACAACATTGAGGTATCAAACCCGTTTTTTTGTGTGAAATATGCATTTTACGTAATTATTTCATATGTGAACCCATCAAAAGCAAACAAAAAATAACCATCCACTTATGGTGCTATTCTTTTGGATTTCATTCTTGATAGTGATCTCTTTCGACGCTCATTTGGTGAGACTTCGTCATCTTCAGGGATTGGGATTACGTAGGTTTCAGGTTCAGGTTGAAATGGGTCTGGTTGGAAATAGTGTTTTTCCAATTCAACATAGGTTTTACAGTTTGTACTTACATACACAACACCACTGTTGATGGAACTAGACATATTTCATTGGTAGTGGTTGAAATGGTTTGTAACACATCAGGGCATTTTTACACATGTACATTTTGTTTTTCAATGTTGGCACAGGAGGGAAGTTGGATTAGATACTTATCGGAGAATTATTGTAATTGGCTGCGACTCATTCAATTATAAAACAAAACATGAAAATCAAGTACAAATTCTACCACCGTGTGATAGGCTTAGAATTGTGGTATTAGGCTTCATAGGATGAAGAGGTACTGCTTGTACTTGTATTTTAGAAATAAGCCCTAATAGATCAAATAAAATAAAAAAAGAAGCCACAACCAGAGAAAAAAGATGAAAACTATGAGACTATTGCTGCGTAAATAGAGAATAGAAATCAAACCTCCAGGGTCACATGTATCAAAAGCACGCGGTTCACTTTGGCCCCAAGAGAAGTCTTTTTGGAGTGCCACTACCAAGGATGAGGCAGGAAAAAAAGAAGCATTCGTGTTGGCATTCAGCAAGCAGCAGGTTACAAGGCACAAGCGTACTACAGGTGTTAAACTAAATTTAGTAGATGTGGTTCAAACATCATTTACAAGGCACAATTAGTTTATTTACAGGTATCACCACAGAGTAAACATGTTAACAATATTGCTGATGGTGGTGGTGGTGGTGTTGTTGATTCTCTGCTACAGATCCATCTTGTTAGTATTTGTTTGTGTTTTTGTACATGCTCCTCCACCCGATGGAAGTTCTTTGTCTGTTTGGTCTTTGGCTTCAAGATGTGCACAGGCCACTATGTTGTTGCCATCACCGTTGTGTGTTCTAGTTGCTCTAAGACGTTGTTAGTACCAGTCCACTTTGTTGTTGTTTATTTCAACATAGTGTGTTAATCACATCCTTTGTGGTTATCCTCAAACAGCTCTAGAGCGTGTGAGCAAGTATCTCAGAAACCGGGCTTTTCAGGAATTCAAAGTGAAAGCAGCACAGGAGATCTAGAAAGATTACTATGCTGAACCTGAAACAGGTCAGAGAGGATGATAGAGGTCAGTTGATTAACGACGGAATACATTAAAAGGTAGAAAATCTGAAGCGCTGTCAGTACCAGCTCAGTTTTCTAACTTACGCCATGTAACACAACTGGCTGTGCATGTATACCGTGCATTATCCCCTTATAGACTTGTCATGCAGGTCACGCAACATGTGTTTACAAACCTCTGTAGCCTTGTCCATTGTAAGGAATGCCGGCGCACTGAGAAGAGTCGCAGTAGCCGGGAGGGCCAGGTGGTCCTCTAATCCCCGCGAAGCCTTGGCGGCCAGGAAGGCCACGGGTTCCTGGGGGGCCTGGGGGGCCAGCGGGGCCTGTTCTGGTCTCGCCTGGTTGGCCTGGAAATAACATAGCAAACATCCAATCAAGATTAGACCTCTACGGCATCGTCCTCTAATCTCAGTTGGGAATCATACGTGTGCGATTTTCTGATATTTTTCTGCCACATCATTTGAGACATACCACAAAAACACAGAGGGTAGAAAAAAGGGGGCTCATTGATATTTTTTTTCCCTCTCCGTCTAGTCTAGACGTTCATAAAGCCAGTTTGGAAAGTTTCCCTTACTCGTGGTTCCATCCCAGCTCCTCGGAGCATGTGTTGTGAATGAATCAATGAGAGGAAGACCTCAGCACACCAATGTGATTATCTCCTGAGCAATGACTCACAGCGTCCCTAGCTCTCCCCCACTTAATCCGGGGCATTTCCTTCTCCTCCCCATACACAGAGTTTCCATGTCTTGACCTGTTGGCTTTAGCTAATACGCATCCTCTGCTTCTACTTTCTGACTTGGTGAAAGTATTCTCACGTGAGACCTGCTGCTCTAGCGTAAAAGTGTACATTCAGTATTACAGAGGGATAACACGGCTATATTAGCGGTTCTGCTCTCCATCCCGTGGCCGGAAGAGCTAGTGTTTTTGATGGAAGGCCCAACATGCTGTTTGGCTTGAATCAACTGGTCCGTCAGGGTTTTAACTGTTAGGACTCCAGTCAGACTTTTTTAGGATCATGTCTCTTACCGCTTTCATCCACTACACAGTGTCCGTCAAAGACATGCTCTGAAAACTCCGTTTAAGTCCTCTGAAAAATAGGATTATGAATTATCGTTTATTGATTCCTGTGGTTTTTGGCTTTTGGAACATATATACTGTATATAAAAAAAAAATTAATTTCGCTTTACTCTGAGTTGTTTTATCTGTTTCTTCCAAACTAAGCAGTTTTTTTTTTGGTCATGGAATGGAGGCCGCCGGGTTCAGTTCTGAACTATACTGTCATCTTGGTGTGCAGCAACTAATGTTTAGTTCAGCAAGGACAGAATATTTATTTCAACATCTGTGTGTATGAGCGCACCTACCGCCAAAGCTACAAAAATCCCCCACAATGCATAGTGTAAAACAGGAAAGACTCTGGCAGCTGTACTTAATAAATTACATTACTGCTGTCCAAAGCACAGCTTCAGGCCACAGCTCTGGAGTCTAGACCACAGCAGTAGCAAACAAATTGATCTGTTCTAGGGGAAGAGCACTATTCTCTTTTTACTGTTAGTCAAAGGAAAAGTAAGCTCCTAGATCAGAAACTACTCACTATTCACTCTATCTCAAAGTATGAGTTTTTTTATTACGATCATTCCAGGACTAAGCAACTACGAGGTACTTAATGCGAGGGGGTGGGGGGTTGTTCCTGATATTCACTGTGTTTTGTTTCTGAATCAACATAATGTCAGAAATGTACCGGGTGGTCCTCTCTGTCCTCTCTGTCCAATCGCTGAGGTCCCTTGGTCACCCTTTGGTCCTGGAGCACCTGGAAGAAACAGACTGCATCAGGCCCTAAAGCTTGCAGACAAACACAAGTAGCTGTCCTCAGAACATTTAGAGGTATACACAAACGAATGTAATCTATTCTGCAGGTACAGTAGAGGACCAATACATTGTGAGGAAGACACTCTAGCTTCTGCAGCCACAAAATGATGAGTATTCGATGATTTCACATTGCATGATTATAACTCATAGTACTTGATGGAAAAAACATACCATCAATCATATAAAGACCTTATGTTGGATGTGCAGTGAGCATACCACTTTCGCCCTGAGTTCCAGGTAATCCAGGACTTCCGGGGAAGCCGCTTCGGCCCGACTGGCCCGGCTCTCCACGGGGACCCTGGTTGCCAGGAGCGCCGGGGGGTCCAGCAGGACCTGGGCTGTTGCTACTACGATAACCGTTGGGGATCTGGTTCAGCATTTGATTGACCCGACTCATTTGTCCTGACAGACAAGAAGGAAATGAGCGTTCAGAAAAACACTAGACCTTCATTGAAAGCCAAAATGCCTGTTAGGAGTCAGGTTTTTCCCCAATGGTGGCAGAACTGTTTCCAAATGTAGTTCAAATAAAGGGCCCACTCACCATTTACTAGCGACTCACAGACTTGTCTGGCAATGGAGCGCATCATGTTCTGAGGAGCAAAGTCCCCCTAGAAACACAGAGTTCGTTTTTTTAAAATCTATATGCAACCTTTCCAGAATATGAATACAGGCTATTTTTTGCAGTTTACTTACTCTCTCGCCCTTGTCTCCTTTCGCACCAGCGGCTCCCTGCAACAATAGAAAAGACAGAGACATTTACGGCACAAAGATATATACAGGTACTTTTATTTCCAACAGCATGTTTCTGTGTAACTTGGGCTACTAGTGCTTACATGGGTGCCAGTGTCCCCAGGCTTTCCTGGCTGCCCTGCAGCCCCCGGCATTCCCGGAGATCCAGGGCTTCCCTGGAAAGAAGCAACAAGGAAAAATGTCAACAAAATTTGTTTAGAATCAGAATTCTCAGATATAAACAGTGCATAGTCTAGCCTACCAAAGTGTAGGAAAGAATTCCTCATTTATAAATGTTATTCTAGAGTCAGCGCCACTGCGGTGTGTTTCAACAGAAGCTTCCATTCGTATCCATGGCAACATCTCAACAAAACACTAACCGTAAACTTGAACGTGCATACATACCATGGGACCTGCTGGGCCTCTGGATCCTGTTTGTCCTTCCTTTCCTTGAGGTCCCTGAAAGGATGTAGCCACAAATTAAGGAAAAGTTATAAAAATTATACACTGAAATTTCACAGGTCATGGTTTTTTTTTCTTCAAATGGTAAAATGTCCTGTACTCACCCTCACTCCAGCTGGTCCGATTGGGCCAATGGGACCAGGTGGCCCAGGTGGGCCCTGGGAAAAGAGGCAAACACCAAACCAATTCAGAATGCACTTGATTTCTCACAAACCACCTTAGCAAAGGTCAACTGCCTTTGACCAACCAACTCAAACACGTTTGTTACACCACTAGTTTTTCCAGACGTCCAACAGTAAATCTCTTTTTACTTCTCATTTTGGTCTGAAACCCTGCTCACTTTTTTTTATTGTCAATCCTCTCTCGCCTTTGATGCTTTGGCATAAGATTTACAGGGAACATAATATATTCCAGATCCGTTTTATTGGCCATTATAAACCAGGTCTGCGTACTCTGCAAGTCATTAAATGCATGTTTCTATAGCATCTGCTCCAACATGGTCACCTGCAACCTACCAACAATTTAATTGGAGATACTGTAGGTACAGTTTTTAGTTGGACTCAAAATGTATCTAATTATTGAGCATGTCCATACAATGGGGATTTTATTGTTGTTTGCTGTAGAAATTACCCAATGAACATCTGAAGATCAATAAGAGGACAATTGCTTTTGTCTAAGTCTCTTAAAGGATTCACGTAAACAATATTTTGATTGACAGAGCAGTGTCATTAAAGTATTTCCCTCATTAAATTCTGAACATTATCGAAAAGTGTGGTATATTCTCAATATAAATAATCAAATCTACCGACACTTCAGTTGAGATCCATCCAACAGAGATGACCCACAATAGCTGGAAAAAGAGAATTTCCAAAATATACACAGTAGTTGAATGACAATTGATTTTCCATACTATTCTTTACTCGGTTTAAAATCCTTCTAAAAATACCGTGTGACACAAAGAGGAAAATACTATGGGGACATCGGGCTCCTATTACGCAGGGCAGCACATCGAGTGATTTGTTTTCCAAATTCTTTTTTTTCTTTTCTACTTCAAGAGCAATTCAATTGAAAATTCGGAGCGTCAGCGTGCTGTTAGTTATGGCCTGTTTGTGAGTCCTCCCTTATTGAAAGAGTGTCTGTGGCTTGCCACATGGAGCGAGGCCAGAGTAGTAGCATCCCTGTATGCTGTGAATGATTGCAGAGGTACTGTCTGAAAGCCACAGCCGTAGCTTGCAGCCAGAGGAGGACTCACTTTCTGTCCAGCGAGCCCAGAGTCACCAGGATCTCCCTTCGGTCCCGGGCGGCCCTGTAGCGGCAAAGCATATGCACAGTTAGAGGAGATACACACTGTGAGTGGGCAAACAGAACACATCCTGAAAGCTCGACACTTATTAGCCACTAGGCAACAGTCCGAAGAACTGGTCCTCAGGGCCAACATAGTGCTACTGCAGGGTTCCAGCATAAACACACTGTGTTTTAGGAGGTGTTCTGCACATCTCTGTTTTGGCCCAAAGTAAGTACCTCAGAGTCTGGGTTCAGGGGAGGAAATCCCATTAGCTGATTTATGACCCTGCATTGAGATAAGGAGGTTTAAAGGCCTCTGATACTGCGTTTATCCTCCAGACATGAAGGAATGCAGCCTCTGCCACAAATACTCTGCAGCTGGTAAATTCCATGCATATTGAATGGCAAAACTCTTCCCTATTTGGTTTGTTCGAGCAGGGAGGCATTAATGCAAGTCTCCCACTAAAAACGTAGCGTCCGTTGCTCAGGTTGGCGTTGGTGTTTGTGTGGATGTGTTAGACCTACAGCTTCTCCTGGCATAGACATCCCGCTTGGTCCTTGAGGGCCGGGCAGACCCATAGGTCCTGGCAATCCCAACTCTCCGCGCACCCCAATTGGACCCTATAAGAAAATAAACGTCAATTAAGCCCTGGAAAGAACTCACCGTTGAATATCTGTCCAGAGTTTAGCAATATCACAAATATGCTACTGAACTGCAATCTCTGGCGAGAAGTCACCAGACTAAGTGGAATGCTGGTGCACAGCCGAAACCATACTTCAATATCAAGGAAAAGACTAACACACACTCAATAAGTGGAATCAGATGGGCTTCTCCCCCTCAAAACCTTTGCCCTGTAAACACTACTCAAGTTTTACCAAGCTCATTTAACCTTAAGTCATTGACCCAATATCAACATTCACAAAGCTGTCTATAACTTGTGGTCCCTTTCATGGTTCTTCAGAATTTTGATTTTAAAAGGCAAGCCAGCGGCTTTAAAACAGGGGGGGGGAGGGTGTGTTATGACAGAGTGGGCGGAACATAAACTTACTGTAGAACCAGGCTCTCCTCTTTCACCCCGGGGACCTTTGCTACCGGGTGCACCCTAGGTAAGGAAAAGCATTTTGTCAAACTCACACAGGCAAAACAGAAAGAGGGGGGTCCAGCGTTACAATCAGCAGTAGTCAGACTGGACAGACTTCCTGAGAGTTGAATAACAGTCATAGCATGCCATTTTCATGCGCCACAATTTACTTTGGCGACCATTTCAAAAACAGGACAAAATAAAGTGTTGAGCATTGCCATGTTTTCTATGGTACATTTGCTTTAGGGGGAAACGTCCACTCCTGTGCTTGGCAGAGTACATAAATAACAAGGCTCGGATTCTGTGACATTACATTGGACCCTGTTTTGGAGACAGTGTAAAAAGAGTAGGCTAGACAGCAAGAGGAATGCAGTGCACACAGTACAGTATGTGGTCCTTACCACTGGTCCAAGAGGCCCCTGGGGCCCTGAGCTCTCCGTGGTGCATGTGCAGGAGTTTGGGAGGGAAGGGCATTTGGCTTCATCTCTCTGGCAGAACAAAGAGAAGAAGAAGAGAGGTGAGGGCGAGACAAAGAGCAGGATTTGAGCAAAACATTTCGGTACCCTTAACAGGAGTAGTCATCCAAGTGGGGTCTACTGGTTGATCGGAGCAACATGAGATATGCAACACAGTAGTCAGTGGTAAAATATTTTGTCTCTCACGCTGTTAATATCTACGCAGCGTTAGCTGAAAAGGAATCTTATTCAACACCTTGTTCGATGTTAAACCACATAGTAAAGCTTTCATAGCATCCAAAGGTAGGAAGAAAGAGTTGATACATATTAAAAATATTGGAATTTCAGCTGTGATGTGTTGCAGCTCTCAAACACTTTTTTTGTAGTCTCCTCTGGAACAGGAGGGCTCCAGTCCAGGGTCTAAAGACTCTCAAATAGCCTGCGGTAGTGGACATCGAAAAGCATTCCATAAAACCCTATGAGTTATTGTTGACAAAGCTCTGACAACTCTAAGTTGTATGTGTGATTTGTGTACTAAGTTGTGCTCAAAGAACCTTTGCCCTTTAAGCCTACTGTAAGGGCTTAAGGCCTGGACTCAGGAGTGCAAATCAAAGACACACACTCTTTGACAAGGGTTGTTTGAACCTGCAGCTGGGCCATATAAGCATAGTCCTTGTTCTTTACTTTTCAACTTTTCAAAGGACTATCATTATGTTCATAACTTAAACTGTAACTCGATTTAGCAAACACATATCTATCGGAAGATCTCAACGTTTTCAAAAACGTCAAAAAAACAGGTGGCCCAACAATTTACAATAATATATAGCTTAATGAATAACTTTAGCCCTTTAATATCCAAAGCACATTCTGCCATTGAGGCAGTTCCTTTTTTAGCCCATCGTCAAGTGACAGACAGTGTGTAAAGCTACTTGTATGGGAGAAACTAGCCAGCTTCATGTACTACACTATCAGGCATTGCCTCATGGCTCAACTTTCCCTTTCTTAGCTGGAGTGAAATGTGTTGGTCACCCTACATTCACTCAATATGAAAAATGTGGAAATAATATGTATCGAAAAGGTGTTTTCTTGGTTCAACTGTGTTGTTTGTTCTACGAGGTATCAGAAAACCACTTGAGTCGAGGACACAGCCTATAAAATACAGTCTTGTTTTTCCATGGCGTCTCACGTGCCCAGATGGTGAAAGCATCAATGGCACAGATACACGTTCATTTACTACTGCGGTAAAAGATGAGACCGTCCAAGCGCATCAAAAGCATGTGTCTGATCTATCAATGGGCATGAGCAGCTTATAGAACAGGCTTTCCAGTCACGAGTATTCCTGCTTGGCCTTGGGAAGTCATAAGGTGCCCTTTGGAGAGGGGGGGCAGGCTCCACAGGTGCCAGGAGGTCTCGGGAGATGAGTCACTGTATTTTTTCTTTTCTTTTTACAGACTGCTCTGAACTTGTTATGTGGCTTGTTAAGTTGTACGGCCCGGCCCCTACAGTGAGTGTCCTCTAAGGCTCCTCTTACCAAAGATGGAAGGTCACAACATCTGTCTCTGCTCGTCCAGCCCAGGCTGCACACAATATCAAACATCTGGAGTTGGAACTGTGAAAAAAGGAAATAGTTTGAGAGAACATGTGTCTTTGATGCTTCCCTCACATCCCCACATGCTATAAACAAAAACAAAAGTAAATTCAGTGCAGCCGCTTTGAATCAGAATGGAGTGTGCCCTTATTGGAAGAATGCTAAGAAACGTAACCCTAGTTATGAAAGTATACAGACAGAAGTGTAAAACCTAGTATAATGAACCATATGTATAGCTCAGGTTCAAATTGCTTTCATATTCTGTAATGATTCTCCATGGACTTACAGTTGCAGATTCTCCCTTAGAGCCAATGGACTTGGACATTTTGCCCAGAATTTGATAGCCATCACTCGAGGTGTTCCCAGCAGCCTTAATCGGTTTGTCCGCCACTTCTTGGCAGTCAAGGTTCAGCTTGACACTTGTGGGGGAAACGAGGATGTGGAGCTGCAGAGAGAAGAATAGAGTTTACATCTCAGGCATTCTTCCTTCTCCAACCAATTATTATGTCTGGTTTATATCCTGATTTTCTCCAAAGCATTAAGGATATCTGGAGGCTGGGAACACAGCAGAGCCTTTAGAGTGGCCATGGATGAGGATATGTTGCTTGCTAAGGGGGTTGTTTACCGAAATGCAGTTGAAGCAGTAACTGCTAACAGTCACATACTGTAAAAAAAACAACAACTTCCAAACAATTATCTAAGTGTCTGACAATGCAGACTTGAAGTACTGTATAATTGTGTTTTTGGTTGAAAATATGGCCGTTATTATTTCCATGTGTTTACTCCACAGTCAGCCAATCTAAAACTGTCACACCATTCAAATATTCCATATCATTATCAGTAATGTGGTTGTGGTGAGTTGGAAAGTTCAGATCAGTACACCAAACGCTCTGTTAATCTGTGTCATGGACTTGCGCCGGTAGACAGAAAGCGTGCACACAGTGGTCAGGGATGAGTCATTCCAGTACATTCTTACAGAGTCAAATGTATACACTTTGATCATTCGTCTTACTCAGATCCACCTCATCTCAGCCACGATGCTATTCTGCGGTGCACACCAAGACAAGCGGTCACACACAACTTAGATTTTCAATGCCAAGCTTTCATAAGTAATGGCCGTTGTGTTGGGTTTAACTGTAGCACAGTAATCACATTTTTAGACGGCAGGAAAATGTTGCATTACAAATCTGTGCTGCAGCCCAGAAGCTCTGGCAGCGCCATACGAAGCAGTGGTCTTCTTCCAAATGAATGTGGAGGCATGTTTAGCAAACTTCTCTCGAAGGCGTGTCATATCTCATGAGGCATAAACAGCTAGAGGACAGCAAAGCATTTTCACCAGTTTATTGAAACATAAACTGTGATATCTTCAGGTCAAAAGACACTGAAACATATTTGAATCCATCAAACGAAGTATTTGCCAACTGCGGTCATCCAATCAAAGGTGTTGGCGACAGGTCAAATTAACATTTACAGTGAGGTCATTCACATCCAGGCTGCAGATGCTGGGGTTTCCCTCATCTTAAAGTTTGTTAGGAGCAATACCTCTCTGACCTGTTTATGATAATCCTACACTTGTAAACGTTTCCATATATTGTGCACATAGTGTTATTATTCTCCTGTTCGAAAGTCTCTTTGACATTCAGCAAAAAGAAGCAATACAGTTAGAAATAAGCCGCCTACGCTTACTGAATCTCAGCCAAAAATAAATTGTGTCTGGTAAGGATATTAATGTACTGCACTGTCACCAGAAACATATATATTCCACCCAGAGATGGTTAATGCAGAGACAATACTTCTTTCACTGGTAGAATTATTTTCTATTTAATCCTAATACACATGTGAAAGGTTCCAACATCCTTTTGAAATCCCCCATAGATTTGTCTGTTGAGTTTGCTCTGCTGTTAAATTCATTACGAGGAGCTATTGTAGGTCTCTTTCACCACTAGCTGAGTCAGCTCTCTTTCCGACATGCCCAAAGGAAAAAAAGATGGAAAAATCAGACTATGGTGAAGTGGTTTAATCTGGCTGTTACAGGGACCAATGGCAAGCACCCCACAAATCTTCAAGAAATCTGTCAGAGATGGCTACAACAACAAACCAAAAGATCAGTCAAAAGTGGGAGTTAGCGTCTGAGACACGGAGTTCAAGTAAGACTGCTTAAATCATGTTTGTTTATGGAATATGCTGGCAGGGGAAAGCCTGCTCCATAAGTCACAGTCAAAATGTCCCCTCTGCCAGCTGTGGGACAGTCAAGTCATTCAGTTCTTCAAAAGCACATTTATGTTAACACAGATTTTTTTCTTCCTCAGAATCACAGCTCTTCAGTGCATGTCAACAGTTACACAAGCCTAAAGAAAAGTACAAATGAACAAGAGAACATATCCCCCATCACGTTTTCTTATTGACCTGTCAGACTCCTTGTGGCTGTCTTTCTCCCCAGTGGTATACGTAAAACCTCCACTGACAGGCCATCTGTTCGAGGTGACCGGGCGGAGGGGACACAGCGGTCAGAGCGACAGCCTAAAGTCACTCTTATCGGACTTGAGCTCACACCGTGAACACAGCAGGACAACGCCGCGGCACACAGAGTATATACAAGCCATGCTGGGAGGTAAACCACAACACAGACTAACCGCCCCTCCAGCAACAGCGAGAATTCCCCCTGCGGTCAGCTACCAGAGACAACAGAGGCAAGGCTAGGCACCGTTCCAGACAGCCGGACTGCAGGCAAGCCAAGAAGTGAGAAGGAGAAAAGCCTCCCCCTAGCCTGGCATTCCACTGCTTCTCTGATGTAATTGTTTAATAGCTATAGCAGTGACCCAATATTTTCCAGACTACCATGCCAAGCAGCGGCTTCAGTGCATTTTTAATGGACCCCCTCAATAGGACTTATAGATTGTAGGGAAAGTTTGTGATACAGTTGTCCCTCTTCCCTTGGAAGTTGTCTTGTAAATGACTATGAGCTACCCAGCTCTGACCTTGGGTAAATGACACATTCTCCATGTTTGGAAACTTCAGGCAGTATCGGTTGGGAGTACATCCTTATAGTTCCTACAGCGAGAGGAGTGCATGCCTGCAGTCCCTCCTTAGTGCTTATCTTCCGAAAGACTTGTTTATTAGGAAACGTTAGGAAATGCTCTTGAAAAAACAACATACGCAAGGAAGGCTTTTACCTCTTTAAGATATAGTCGGATAGGAGGACCGGGGAACATCAATTTCCCAAGAAAACTAGAATTTGACAGTCCGAAAAATATCACAGCCTCTGGAATCACTAGATAACAATCAGAGTCAGAACGATGTGACATATTAAGAGCGTATTATGGGTACAACCCCATCTCGTCTGATCAAGCCTCACGCAACACAGTGTTTACAACAGCCAGAGACCATCTGTTGCTTGAGCAGACATAACTCTGTGGAATACATGTCTGTAGCTGTATCTAAGGTGCACCTCCTGTAATATAGAACATATTTGGAATGCCAGTTATTCCCAGTATCTGTATTTCCTCAGGACATCTAGGAAGAACAAAGGAGCCAGTAGTGATTGATGTGCCACACCTTAAGGAAGCCAAGGCCCAGAGAGGTTATATAATCCAGCCAGTGAAGTTCAACCTGGCCAGACAGTATATGTCAGAGTTCAACGGCGTTTACCTTGTGAAAGCTTCCATGGAAGATGCTCTTCACTGGATTGCTGTCAAACGCAACCCTCTGGATTTCGCCCCGCTCGTCCTTGTTGTAAAACGATATCGATTTTTGGGAGGCTGCAACAGAAAAGACAGAAAGTGGTCACAGATTGTTCTCCCACATTGCATTAGATTGGGGTGCCCTGCAAAGACTCTCAAACTCAAAGCAGAACAGGCATCCTCATAGGGTAATGTTACTGGGCCAAGCAGATAGGCTTTGGAAGGCAGTGGTGAAAACAACAATCGCTGGGCTTCATTTAAGGCCATGCTGAAACCCACTGGCTCCACAGGGGGATTGTGCTGCAGGAGCCAGTATAGTTACCGAGTCCCCTGGGCACTGCCACCCGTTAGAATAGAGTTCTCTGAGCGAATAGCCAGCCAACCACAATGGGACACAGCTGTGTGACATCTACTTGCACATCTCCGCTATGCATGTTCAGAACAGTTTACCCTCCTCAAACCCCTCAACCAATTTTAGAAACACTCCCACGACGGAGACGGGTGAGTTGGCCTTACGGTCGACAGTGACTCCAACCTCCGGCTTGCCGTCTTTGGTGGACACCTGCCAGAGGTCAAAGGCCTCTGTGGGTGTGTCCGGCAGAAGACGGAACATCAGGATGATGGTGTAAGAGGGAGGTAGTCCATCTGGGTGGATATCTCTGCTCAACAAACAAACAAAAAAACAGTCATCGATTGGGTAATAGTTATACTGTTTGAGATAAACAGCTCAATAAACGTATAGAGTCCCACGGAGGGAAGGACACACAGGCCTACAGTGTGGCAGGCTAAACGCCCTCGCATGAACTCTGAGGTGCACAGGGGAATGCCGTGGGTTTGGAAGGCTTTGAGCAATGCTGACTGAGGGGTTTCCCTTGTATGCCAGAATCACAGATGAAGTGGTAGCACTACGTTTCAAAACTGGCAACCGTTTGTCAAAAACCGCTGGGTCAGCCATCATAAGTGCCTTAACAGAACATTGTAAATCTATTGACCTAGTTTGGAGAAAAAAAAGTTTCTAAAAAGTACGTTTGAACATTGCTGGGCAAGACACGTCATGTCAACTAAACTAACCTAAACAGCTCAAGATACAGTAACAATGTTATATGGTCAATATGGTCTGACAGACTTTGAAAGTAAGCATAAAAATCCCTACTAATAAATCAAGTCCATGATAAAAAAAAAAAATTCAAATCTTGGCTTCGATGGTATATTTAAAACTTCACCAATTCTCATCCTGCTCCAAAAGAAAATTTAAACATGTACTAAGGCCAATTTTCTTTTGTGAGCAGGGCCTTAAATGGCAGACTATGTCAGGAAACAAGGTTTTAATGCGACTTTAAAGGCAACTATTACTGTACTCCAATTTCAAAATAAAAACGCGGAAGTTCATGGTCGTACAAAGGGTAATCTTTTGCTACTGTTCTTTTACCGTCTACCTTCAAGTTACCTTTTAATATTCAGGCATGCACTCTGACAGTCAGTACCGTTTAAAGTGATTACAAAAAGTAAACAAACCATGACAAGCCAATGATAGTGATGAATTGATGTGTTCCAGCACAATTGCCTGAGGATGATTTAATGAGTCCAATTAACGGTAGATACAGCACGCAGTAGACAGAGGCTACAAATGCTCTTACTAAATGAGCCTTGCAGCCTAAAAGTAGCGGGAGTTACTTAAGGGATATGAAATTAGTCCATTCCAAGAGACTGTCTATAAGACACCTTCGTTCTATTCCTGTAAGTCATCAAATCTGACCGGCAATATTTTTGAGTTAAGCAAGAATGTGACGGGTTAGACACTTGTCAGGCATCAATGCCAAGTTTCCAGGGCTTAAGAAGCACCACGTCAGACTCACGTTGTAGGCTGGTTAAGGAATGCATTCTTATGGAGTCTGTAGGCTGTGTAGCTGTTGAAGGATCCGGGCTCCATAGACACTCCCTTAATAGAGCCATAAGTCTTCTCTGTCAGGTTGAAGGCCTCCAGCATCCTAAAGCCTATAACAACAAGCCAGGAATCAAATCACACATCTTCATGATGTTGTTTTAATACTTTATGTCGAAGCAGAGACGCTACAAGATTAATCTGAAGATACATACCAGGGGATGTGAATCCATTTAGGTATATCAAGGGGCAAGCTGGTGAACAATGAAACACACAGGTTTAGTGATAATTTATAATACATCCACTGCATGGCTGTAGTCTACGCACATTAAAACAAATCAAAGGGAAATTAAGCTTACATGATGATGCAGTTTCACAAATGAAAGTAACAAGGTTGTCTTTGATTGTGTCAAAAGCATCAAAGTCATCCACAACGAAGATGTGTCTCTCACTCGGCTTGCTGCCAATATTCTGCAACTCGGCAAAATCCACATCCGCGACACCAACCACAAACACACTATAACCTAAGGACAGAACACACAAGCAAACTCAAAAGGGAGAAACCCAACGAACATTTTACAGTGACAAAAGTAGCCAAGACAATAGTAAATTACACGCAAGAATATTCTATTACTTTGGGATTGCAGTGTTTATCTGAGAATATTAATGAAGGCGTATCCCTCATTTATTTTATTTGAACAGCAAGAAAAAAAGAAAAGCAATGACTTATTTTCTGTGGAAACAAACCCTTTCCCCTTACCAGCGTGCTGCAGTCTGGCAGCTGGCTTTTTCACATCATCCTGAGAGCGGCCGTCCGTGACGGCAACAACTACCTTGGGGACGTTCCTCCTCATCCCGTTGTTAGGGGCGAACACCTTCTCATACACGTGCGTCAGAGCCATGCCTGGTCGACACACAGAACGTGGAAATGAAACGGCGCTCGATGGAGGTTTTGAAACGCTTGAGGAAACCTTCCAAAGCGTCCGTGGCGCAAACTGAGAGGACCGCCGCGTGAGTGCTCACCTGTTTTAGTGTTTCCTCCTCGGTAGCGAATGAGTTGAAGAGCTGCCAAAACAGTGCCTTTGTCTTGATAAGAGTTGAGCCTGAACTCTGTCTGTGACGCATCACTATACTGCACAAACGACACCTGTTTAAAAACAGTCACAAGATAGAAGTGTTGCTGTGGGATCGCACCGCCAACCGCCACTGGTTGTACTGTATGTTTTTAATAGCCTACACATTAAGCAGAATCCTGACCAGCCCCATTGTTCAGCACCTTGACAAGTTACAGTCCCCTCAGGCACTTGAAACCGTTGTTTTCATTGCTACAAACCTGCATTCCTGAGGGTCCAAAGACATCGAAGGCCCCGATCATGTTGAATACAAACTGCACCACTTTGCCAAAGCTGTCTTCACCAATACTCCAAGACCCATCAATAAGGAACACCACATCTGCCTTGGCACCTTTGCACACTGAAAGGGGGAAACACGAGAGCTGTGAGTTGCTTTAAAAAGTCCATAGCAGGGCCTAGACTTGGGCCATGCAACACCGTTTTCATTCAAATTAATAACGCTTGAAATTAGTAGCAAAGAATTAGGAACATTTGGTCGCCAGAAGGGCTGGAAATGAACTGAGTTTAATGGCTCCCTTACTAAAGCAGTGGGCACGGCGTAAGATAATGTGTGCCTCATGTTCAAGTGCTAACTTTCCCCTCTCTTCCAATTCCTTCACATTAGCCTATGGTCCATAAACACGTTTCACACAATACCTTATCGCATGGATTTTTCTGGACGTCTCTTTTCCTTTCACACCATGAGTTAGTCATACTTAATGGGTGTGTTCCCTGCGAAAGGTCTTTGAGGGCCTGCAGGGTCTCCATGTGGTGGCCATTAGTTTTCTGCTGGCACAACTTTGATCCAGAGGAAACTGGTCTGCCCGTCTCTGACTGAGCCCGTACGGTGCATTGAATGCCTTCTAATCACGTTTCTTTATACACTTGATCAAGTAGTATAGGTCTATTGCCTGACGCTAACATCTAGTCAGGAGTGTGTCTTCCATGTCAATGTTACGGGTTAAGAAGATGAAGGACTTATGCACTCTGGATGCTTTTTTTTTATTCATTCCCTCATGCCCAAGTCCCATTGAACGGCCAACGTTACCTGGCCATCCAGGAGGGATGGTCGGGGGTGGAGGTGGAGTCGGAGGCAAAGTTGGAACTGGGGTTGGCTTCACCACTAAGAGAGCGAGACAACACAAAGAAGGCACGAGAAGTCAAGTGAAGGTACATTTACACCCGACAACAATGTAGCAAAGCATAAAAGGTGGGAAAACATGGTGCTCACAGGTTCGTTCTTTGGCGCTGACTCCGGGGCCCTCGAGGTTGGGCGTCTGAACAAAGACGGTGGCACTGTAGAGAGCGTCGGGCGAGAGGCCCTCGAAACAGTAATTGCTCCGTGCTGCTGAGATGGTGATCTCTTGCTGTCCTTTACTGGAAGCTACAGAGAAGAGACAAGGGGAAGACAACATTTCATACACTGACTGATTCTGCCAAAGGTCCATTCAAAGGTCTAGTATCAAGTAGCAGGCTTCTATGAGAAGCAAAATCCCTGAAGTTAAACCTCATGCCTCGAAGCAATCATGTCAAATGAGATTCAATATGTCTGCTGTGATCCAACTCATTTAATTGCATTTGAATTGCTCAAGGAAAATCCATACTCTCATCCAAAGTGAGTTGTATAATGGCCTTATATGGCCAAATTATTGGTGTTATTTAACTTCCCATGAAAGTTATCTTCTTTCGTCTGATCTTTTCATTTTGCTTTGTGATGTGGCCTTGCCATTGATTTAAAGCATAGATTTAAAACATCTGATCAGGACTTCACAATTGCATGCTCCTCAAAGACAATATTCAAGCTCAATAACATTCCAGCATAAGAACAAATTGTTGACTTATTTGTTGACTTCAAAGCCCTGACTAGAGCATCTTAAGTAGGCTTCCAACTGCTCGGCTTTATGGTTTGTTGACCTTCTGGTACTGCATTGTAACAGCAGCTGTCTTCTGACACAGGCATGGCCTATTTGGTTTGGCAAACTGTCATTGCCTTTCCTTGAGGGGTAATGACTACCATGTAGACCTTCGGGACGTGATAGTGCTTCCTGCTTTTAACAGTTACCCAAAGTCTATGTGTGAATATGAAGCAGATGTATTCAATGGCCAATAAGTAATTAAAAAGGATGTAATCTTTTCTGACAGACAAAATTAAAAGTTGGTAGTCGGATGCTTTCAAAGGGAGCCAAATCAAGCATCGTGCTTGATGGGATAAACAAACGGATGGATGGCTGGAGATAAACAATCATGTGAACGTCTAGACTCTCGTAGTACAAAGCCATTCCAATCTAATCAACACACAGTGGAGGGCATGGCTAAGAAGATCTAAAAGACATACTATTTGTTTTCTAAACAAATGACTTAATCCGTTGACGTTGCCTCGAACATCTGCTGGCAGTCTCATTGCTAGAACTATAGCTTACTTTCAATATCTAACACTGGTACAGAAAAGAAGCTTTGGGTTAAAAAGTTGTCGAGACTTACGGTCCAGTGGGTTGAGCTTAATGCGATAGGAGGTGGCGGCTCTGTGAGGATTCCACTTGATGCAGAATTTATCAAAGCCAACGTCGTAGGTCTCAATGTTAGTCACGTTCAGGTACACTGTGGGCAGAGCATAGCATGCGTCTTAGACAGAGTCGAAATCATCATGGATCTACTAGCAAAGTAATTGAAGATACGTACGAGTTGTTCCCTCTCCAGTCAGAGCCTTGCTAATGCCGCCAGTGTACTGGGCAAACACCTTGACATCGTAGGTCGTGCCAGGCAAAAGATTTTGCACCGTGTAGGAAGTCACGTCACCCACAAATACATCCAAGTTCTCCTGCTTGCCTGCAAATACAAAAAAAAGAGCAAATGTAAGTTCTACAGAACACATTTTAAGATTGTAGTTCATACCATTGACCATTGATATAATGTGTTAGCCCCTAAATGCTCTTAATGCCGTAGTAGGGTCACTGTCAGATATGAGTTTACACATGTCAAGCCTAACTTATCTTGAGAAAACGGATTTAAAAGCGGGGCGTAAGAATTCCGTTAAGAGTAAACAGGTGGCGCGTGGACTGTATGTGAAGTCATCTCACCCTTAGGCGAGTAGACTAGTTTGTATCCATTGACCGGAGATGGCGAGGGGTCCCAGGCTACTCGGAAGCGTGTGTACCACTCATCCGAGACGCGCAGGTTCCTGGGCGCTTCCAAGCCCACTGTAACCAAGGCAAAGCATTACACTTGTCAACACTCAATCAGTCACGGTGATTAACCATGACAACAAGGAGTATAACCCCATTTCCAGGTTACACCCCCTCCCCCGATAGCAAAGAAAGACTCATACATCCATCACACTGTCTCTTCAGCGGCTAGGCTCCAGCAGTTGCTGTTTTCCCTGTCCCTCTGTTTATGAAGACCATTATGAGTAATATGTGTTTTTTTTTTATTGGGTTTATGTTTTTTCATGGTCTTGTGAAGAGAGCTGGGCAGTGCGGGTAGCTGCTGTGGGTAGAGCTTCTCTTTGGAGCGATGCCCGTCCAAACTGCCTGGCACAGGAACGGCTCACTTCAAGCCAAGACATAAAGTTTCTATTGTTTGTGTAACTCAGCGTAATGCTCCCCAGTGGTGTAGCGGTGGAGCTGTCTACTATTCTACTGTGAAGTCCCAGTGCTCCAAACTGAAACATGCTGAATCTGTTGGCTAATGTTTGTCTATTGTATGTTTTTTTTTTTACCATTACAACTCTTCTCCAGCTTTGCTGATCTGGAATGTCCTTTTGATGGGAGTGCTCTGTACAATGTCATGCAGACTTTAACGTGAGTATTTTACTTGTGCGTCCATTGCCGTTGAGCGATCCGCCTGGGCCTTCCGCATAGATGGCTTCCACAGTGATGTTGTATGGGGTGTCTGGAAGCAAGTTCTGAAGCATGGCATTGTTTCTGTTCCCAGGGACAACAGCCTGCATGAAACAATGTCAGACAAAAAGCATGTCACTGTAGCAAGGGAAAGTATCAGCATTCTATAACTGTACCTCTGCCCATCCTTAAGAAATCCTTTCAATGATGTCCTTTTGGTAGAATTAGTTGAGTCACACCACAGGTGCATTGCTAATGAGCAGTGAAAGAGCACAGCTGTACTGCCTTGACTCTGATAGGGGCCATCCTGTGTTTAGGACCTATAATAGCTTCATGGTTAGATCAACAATGTCATGTGATCAACACCAACCCTTTGTTTAGGCACATTAGTCATACCTTTGGCCAGCCAAAAGGACGTCAAAACAGGATTTCGTGCAGCACCTCAAGATGCTGCACACTCTCAGTGAGTTTTGAAGAGAGATTTCTGTATGGGAGAAAGGTTGTGTGCTCACAAACTCAGTGATGGGGTCACCAGCCATGGGGGCATAGGCAATCTTGTACTGCCGCACAGGCCCCTCAGCGTGGTCCCAGCCTATGGTCAGGGTACTGGTGGTGGCATCAAACACACGGAGGTTCCTCGGGCCACCACGGGGCACTGCAATAAAAGGAACAAGTTAATAACTGTAGCCATGTTGCCAAAGCAACACGGCAACAAAGTGTTTATGCACGCGGAGCGTGCGCCTGTTTATGAATCAGCGCGAGTGTAAACACGAGCTCGGAGTCGGTTTTCATGAACGTATACAGTGTCAGCGCCTCACATGTTTTGCCTTGTCCCTTCACTGGTGGTCCATCTCCGTCGGCGTATATCGCCACAACGCTGACGGAATACGGCGTGTCCGGGATGAGCTGGTCCAGGAAGCCGTTGTTGACGTTCCCTGGGACCAGGATCTGTAGGACAGGTCAAAGTTCAGTCGTCATAAATTAGGGTTTGAGAGAAGGCTTCCCTATTCAAATGAGCCTCTCCATGCCTTACATACTGACCTGGCACCGCCAATGTACACAATGACCTCACTGTTAATCCCTGCGTGTGTCATGCCAGAGGGATGCAACTGCCAGAAAAACTAAAAGGGAATACTAACAAAGCTCTGCGAGGTTAAAGACTCATTTGGCGAGGATGGACGGATAAACAGTTATTGCTATGAAACGGCTGGTGATTGCGACGACGTCACCGCTAACACATGACGGCTATGTCGTCCGGCATTGTGTCAACACTGTCTCTAAGCAGAGGAGCTTAGGCTGTTCATAACAGTGCGATCATCGCTGCTCCCTTCACCTGTGTGCCCGGCTGGGGGCCGCTGCGTCATGGTAAATACAGCTGCCGCTCACTCAACAGAAGGCTGCCCTCGTGATGGCATCGCACGGGACTTATCCTATCCTAACAATACCTTACTGCTTAGTATAATGAATGTTTGGAATTAAACAGAGGGCTCATAGCGGAAAGAGTCTGAGAAAGGACTCGAAGAAAGATCAAATATAATACTCTGTACACTTGAAAGATAAGGGAGAGAGCTGTTACATGACAACACAGCCCATATAATGTTTCTCTACATTGAAAATGGAACAATGAAGATGGCGGCACTGGAGTGAAAAAGCACGTTACAGTATAAGGTATTTCAAGGCCTACAGCTGTTACAAGTCTAATCATAAACCGCCTCATTATCCTGAAACTACGACCTCATGTCTTCAAAACTTCAAACAGAAGAGCTTACAACGATGCTTCTCACAGATGTGCATCATGTGCACTTTCCAAACTACAGCCATACAGTTTATAACATTTGTGGGGCAATTAGCCCTAGCGTTTTCCCCACAATCCAAAATATGTGCACTGGTGCATAACATCAATCCTGATCGAGAGATACAAACAGCCAAAAGTCAGGATTTCCACATTTAACAGCATTAACATAACTTTTGCTGGGCGAACATCTGTTGGGCCTCTGGAAAATACTCTTTTCAAACAGCTCTAGTATGTGAGAGAAAAGGTCAGCAAACCTATTCCCCACTTACGTGAGCTTTTTGTTTTTCACAGTTCTGAGAACTTTCCCTTTCCAGTGAGGGGAGTTGGTTGAGGTGAGAGGGGGGGTAGTGAGAGAACGAGAGAGAGAGAGAGAGA
>JAVQIZ010004912.1:0-11839 GCA_036023535.2 Galaxias brevipinnis
CATGTAACTGTAAAGGCAGTGAGTTTTTCAAAGTATCTGTAGCAACATATACATTATTTTTCCCAGACAAAGAAGTAAACTAATGTCAAAGTTGGCCACAGGATGTTTGGGCTTTTCGAGGACGGCTTTTCGGTAAAATTAAAAACCTTTTATCGATACTGAAACTGTCACTATTAGATAAACTGATAATTTTCTAATTTGTTTTTATTACTAAACGTTTAGTAAGTAACACAAATTTGGAGCATTTACTGTTTAATCACTTGATTTAAAAAAAACTGAAAACACGTTTGTCCTGCCTATTACTTATAACTAGAGATCAGTTTGGCTATGCTGCTGCTTCTCGAGTGCACCGCCACCAATCACTAGTATAGCTTCCTTTTCAACTATTAAAAGTATGCCCACAGACGACCATCCTTTACCATTGTACAAGAACACCAGAGAACACAGGTTGTCTGGATAACTATTTTTAATAAAATATAAAGCAGTTGATAATGCAATCAAAGGAATAATTTGAAGTAGGTCTACTTGTATGCCTAACATTTCAGGACTGCGCAGCCCCGCAAAGCATCAGTGGGCACACTTTAAAACCAAGTCCATCCAAATTTCCATTAAAAGTTAATCCAGGGAATGTCGTGGATAACAGATTTCCTACGATGTCCTGCTCGAGTCAAGGCTCTTCAATTACTGTCATGATTTTACGACTACGAGCTAGCGATCAGCGGTTTCTCCACATAGCTTGTGATTCTAAAACCATATGTGTCGTCTCTAAAGATGTCACAAAGTTAGTGAAAAGAAAGTCTCCTTAGAGGGAAGATATATTTGTTTTTTGTTAATATACACCAACCTATTTTCCTCCCAACTGCAGTGTACGCAATATCCCCGTCGGTGATGGATTTACAAATAGTGCGCGCTTAGCCCGCTAGGCTGGCAGTTCCTTCGTCATTCTTGTCTCGTGCCCCATATATTTAGAGAATAATGGAATGACGATTTTTATTTACAATTTTAGTTAGGCTATACCATTTTTTAAATATTGTGCCTGCTGCCACAGGTTGGCTGGAGAAAATAGGCCATGGTTGATATAAAGGTATATACATTTATTTTTCTTTGAGAGGTTGGGGGCCCCCTGTCGCCCAGGGCCCCTGGGCACGGCCCGGTGGGCCCTTGCGGTAATCCGTCCCTGAATGTGCTTGATAAGGGATCCATTCAATTGCCATGAGAAAAGTTGGCCCTTGGAGCTTTGAGCTTTTTGATGACTGCTTGGCTACACCAAAGTATCAACTCGATAAAATTAAAAACCTTTTTTCGACACTAAAACTGTCACTTTTAGATCAACTGAAAATGTATGAATTCGTTTTTATTAATAAATGTTTAGTAAGTAACACAAATTTGGAGCGTTCACTGTTTAATCACTTGATTTAAAAAAACAACCGAAAACACGTTTGTCCTGCCTACCAAATGCCAAAGAGAAAAGAAAAGGATATGATGAGCAATTTTTGGCAGAAAATCCTGAAACTCTTTAGGTTTACTTTTAAGTTTTTTTTTTTTAAAAGGACTAAAATAATTTGATATTCTACACCAACTGTTTGATCGCCTGGAAATCGGTATTTGGCAAACATTACAGCCGCAGAGTAAACCAAGGCCATGGATGTAGAATTCAGATATGTGAATACAAGAACTTGGACTCAGACAGGCCCCTATTAACCATTACCTACTACACTAAAGGTCTGGTGCTTGTGCAGGGAGATGAGAAAAATCTGAACTCTTTTGAGGATATTTTCCCCCTGCTCAAAACCCAAATCCTAAGAGAGGAGAGTGACCTGTCTGATTCTGACAACCAGAACCCAGTAGAGCCCCACTGGCAATCAGTTCCCCTCCCACTCCTGCTCGGTGTGACAACCAGCTAAGAGAGAGTCTGGCCCTGCTACAGCTGGACTTTGCTGAATTTAAGGACTTTGCCCAGTCCAGACTCTCTGACTCTGCTGACAGCCCCCTCTAGGAGCTCAGAGAAGAACTGCAGCTTCTCAAATACCACCACCACCATATGTGAGCTCAGAGAGGCCCTACAACAGCTCAGAGAGGGGAATAGCTCACTACGAGCACAAATAGAGCACGAGGGGACCTGTTCCCTGTTGAGATTGGTGAAACATCTTCATCCCTATTTTTTTTCTTCTGTGATTACTTACTGCTATGATCAAGTGAATGTAATAATTGGCATAATTATTTACGAAATGAACTTCCAATGATTTACTGTGGGTGATGCTGATGGCGGAGTCTGGCCAGATTCCAGATTCACTGATGAAGATGGTGATTAGGACGCTGGCAAACACATGGAAACATTACAGCAACACTGCATGTGTGAGCGTGCGTGTGTTGTGTTGCTGTCACTTGTCCAAGACTTTCTTCCTCTTATCAGGAGACAGGGCCTCCAGCTGCAGACTGGGCTGGTTGATGTAGAGCAACGGTAAGAAAAGGAAATGACATGTGATACTATGTGTATGTGTGTATGATTATGATTGAGAGAAACAGGACAGAAAGTGAAAGAGCAAGAGAGTGAGAGAGAGAGAAAAAAAGAGTGGAGAGAAAGAGAGAGAGAAGATAATGAGAAAATCCGTTTTAAAATCCTTTTGGGTAATTTATTCTCTGTAGACACATTACCTTAAACTGGGTATTTAAACCAAACTAGTCTCAACTAGTATTGGTCCTTGAAGCCCTCATTCTTTGCTATGTGGCACCCTCTACTGTCCGTCTCTGGGAGTAAAAACTACATCGAACCCAAGCGACACAAATAAATACATAAATTTAAAACAAATTCAATCGCTTGCTCTGTTGGATATGAATTTGTGTTCACTCTGAAATCATGCCAGGTAGATTCTGAGAAGTGTCAATAAAACATGATCTTTAATGTATGTCATTAATAATGAATATTCATCCACAACACAGCAGTTCAGTGAGTAGGAAAAAGTGAGTATTTACATCTAAAATTCACACCACAGCTTATATCCATGCTAACACAATATATTTATATATACATGAAATACTGATGTAGAATTGTACAAAGGTTTTTGCTCCCCCGATTCCCTTACAGAGTAACTAACATGATTTGTCTTTGATCCAAAAGACACCAAACAAATCAAGAAATAATGAACACAATTAGCAGAAGATATATTTTTTTGTTTGTTTCTGTTCTAGATTTGAAATAAAACAAAACAATATTACAGTACAAGGCAAGACATGTAATCACAGCCTATACAGGGTTGCCCTTTATAAATACACTCTCTACGTTGTTTATTTACATTGAGAACAACCCACCAAGGTGAATAGCTGCTGTCCGTTTCTAGTCATTTTTACCAATCTGGTTTTACCTGTTATTTACAAGAAAAAATATTGAATGTTTAAAAAAAGAAAGAAAGAAGTGATGTCGATTCATGCCCGTCTAAAACTCCACGCATTGTGATAAGAGCTGTCACACTTGTTGCATCAAACACACTCGGCTGCCACACTCATAACCTGTCCCTACGCCTTTCAAAACAATAAGAATGCTTACTTTGCGAGTAGCCATTGTTGAGTAGCCAGTGGCAATGCAAAAAAAAAAAAAAATTAAATAAGGACCGTCCAAATACTCGTCTTTTTTTTTCTTCCTTGCTTTCCCACACACTCAACATACCATGTTAAACATCTGCAAAAGCTTCTCCACTACATCTTAGTGTCCCTCTTTCACCTGGCAGTAGTCTTTCTGAATTTATTCTCTGTCACAAAATGAACTGCTGTTTTAATGAATATTAGTGTTAAACTTTTGTCATATACAAAACAAACTTATTTGGGAACCGTCGTGAGGGTTACCAATAATGAGTAATTAGCTATATGACTTACATGAAATACTAAATTTGCATAGATTACTATCACACTCAAAATATGCCTTCTCACACACATACTCACAAGACTCACTTCAGTTTAAATCATATCTGATATGACAGAACCAATTGTCATGGTGGAAGAATAGTTTGGAGAAAAAGTGCATCTGTCCTCACAGCATGCAGTGAGACCTGAACAGCAGTAGCAGTGCTTCAGCTAAATTAAACCTATCGCATTTCAAATCGGTGACTAAGGGAGAATGGTATTTTCCTTATGTCTGGAAGAGCTTCACTCTCCTCTCTAGGAAATAATCCAGTTCAAAAGGTACCATGCACTTCATCCTTCTACTCACGCAATAGAAGTATCTAATCATCCCTTCATGGACACAAAGATAACGTCAGCATAGAGTGTGTTTGTGTCACAAATGCATGACAGAGATACAGTTTAACCATCATCTCTGAGAGCAAATCTATAGTCAGTGTTTTTCACTAATATCAATTTGCATTTAAATGATGTTTTCAAAGTAAAGAATGAAATCGAAGTAATGAAAAAAGAATCCCCAAATATATCCCCCCTCCACCAAATCCATGTTGGCTTACATTATGGTTATAATTAAGAGAGACACAAATTCATACAAAGCTTAGTCTTATAAATAAGGAAATAATACAGTATTGAAACACATGACGTTATCTGAAAAATCACCTTTTTAGCTGACAGAAAACGGAGGCATTGCGTTTTACAGCAGCCATATTCACATCAACACAGGGTCTTACCTGCAACCAAGCTGCTCTTTTTGTGAAGCTCAGCTCAGCTCAAAATAACTCAGTAGGCTGCTAATGGGACCAAAACGTCCTGGTTCAGTCCAGCACGGCTTAGTACTTCATTCGACTTTAGGGAACGTTAATGAGAGAAGTCACTTGTTCAGAAGAGTTCAGATGGATAAACACCTCCCTAGTGGGTTGCTACTACCAGAACACTGTCAGTACTGTACTCACATTAGCGGGTCGGACAACCCCTCCAATTTAGGAGAGAAATAGTCAGATAAATGATTCCAACGTTGGCAGTGTCACTTGTTAGGAGTCGTTTTTAACTTTCAGAGTAAAACAAAAACGTGTGTCCTCTCGTCGCTCATTCTAATGTTGTGGGATCACCTAATAAGATACATTTTACTGGGATTCCATGCATACAAGAAAGAAGTACACGCCATACAAAAGAAAAGAAGAAAGAAGAGCAACAGTGGAGTATTCTATAAATATTATAAGTCTATGGTTACGGTCTTGCTCTGTGTAACTTTCTTACACATACAGCCAGTGCACATCACATACCAAGCAGCTTCTAAAAGGCCCTCTAGGCCAGGTTTGTCTTGCATATATCTCCGTCCCTCTTCCGACCAAGATGCTGACCCAAACTGAACTCTGATTAATCCTGTTTCACGTTGTCCCTCCAAACACAGCAAGTTCTATGAAATCTATCAGAGGAAGGTACACGTTTGAGTTCAAATCAGTTGGGTTTAGTTTTGTTCAGTCTAGAGCAGTTCCATATCGTCAAAGTCTTCTCTATCTGCACACTCACTTTTACCGTAGTTTCCGTCATTCCATATTATAGGGATATATAAATCATATCAGTAATGTATATTTCTACATACAGTGTAAGGAATATTCAAATAACTGCTCTAAAAATATATATATATATATGTTATATATTTGTTTCCTTGTCGTGCCATGCTGCCTAGCCAAATGAGAAAATAAATGAGTAGACCATCTGAGTAAATAAATAAACTGCTTTCTAGTAAAAAGTGACATCTTTGAAATGGCTTAGATTGGGCAGCCTTTAGCCTTGACTGTTGTGTTGCTTGCATAACTTAATAATACCATGGTTATTTAGTGCCCGATTGTATGATCTAATTGGTTTAAAGAGGGAAGGATACATAGAAGTATCTAAAGCTCCAAGCGTGTATGAGGAACAGGAGGACAGCTTATGGAAGTACCTAAAACATGCTTTTTTTAAACTCGGCAGGAGTGTAAAGTGTCTCATCTTGAGCTCTCATGATTTCACCGTCAACCCTATCAGCATTATCACCAGAAGTGTTTGGTGAAATATTAGTCGATTAGTATCACTACAATGGCTTTGCATGATACAGTCAAACACCTCCCAGCACCTTGATCACAGTCCACACACTTCAATACAACCCACACCTTCATCATCTAACCAAACTAAGTGTATAAAAATAAGTTGTCGTTATTTGGTGCTCCGCCACTATGTTTTAAAGTGCTGCTAAGCTAAAACTGAATAATATTTTAATCGATTTGATTAAAGTGATTTAAATGTTGTTGTTGTTTTTTAGATAGAAATGATCTCTTTGTGCAATCAATGACCTATACGGATCAATGAACCTGATCGGATATATCTTCTTACTCCATCTTCAGATTCAAAAGGTAGTTGTATCTGTGCAATTTTACATATGGATGACTGAATGTCCATGATAATATGCAATACAATGCATTCCAAATAGTGTTATTATCATTTTGTCTTCTTCTAAAATAGTGATTACAAATTTCAATTAAAAAAAGTCTTAGCTGTGAAAAAAAAGGCTACAAGGATATCTGAACTCAAACACACTCAAAGTACCTCCACAAAGACTTGTAGGGCTTTGCTCACACTCACATGGAAAAACATTTGGAGATGTAAATAACAAAGAGAAGGCTGGGTTGGATTCAACCCAAATAGATTAGAAGAATATACAGTAAAAGATGATAAGTGAAGAGGGAAGGGGAGTGGAATTGTACCCTTTTATTTTTCCTCGGGAGGTCATCATTTAATGTGTGTGTGGGGGGGGGGGACTGGAATTTGGGAGGCCCATCACACCTATAGATATCCCCTTATCATAACCTTCATTGTCTTCCTGTAACAATATACAGGCGTTTCCTCACTCTTGTCAGAAGCTGCCTTCTTTTCTCTCTCTCTCTCTTTCCTTCTCCCTTTCTCTCTTTCTCTTTCGCTCTCTCTCTCTTTATGTCTCTCTCTGACTCTTATTTTTCTTTTTCTCCCTCGGTCAGTTGCAAGCCTATCGTACACCGGTGCAGTTCCCGTATCGTCCAATCGCCTGTTTACTCCTCACTGATCCCGTGCTCCCAGCCAACCTTGGCCTGCTCCTCCTTACCTCCGCCAATCAGGGGCTGGCTGATCTTGCGTGGCATGGGGCGGGGCGCAGGCACTGCGGGGGGCTCCTCGGGGATGCACCCCTCCCGGAGGTAAGGTTTGGGGGGCAGGGCGGGCGGGGGCTCGTGGAACTGGTAAAGAGGGGGGAGGTGGTTGGCGTACAGGGCGTGGAAGTGGTGGTGATAGAGATGAGGAGCTCCACCTCCATCGGTGGGGCCCGGCGGGGCCTGGGGCTGGAGTTGGCCCTGCGGCTGGCCGGGGGTCACCCCTCCTGGGGCCGAGAGGCTGCGGCAGGGCTGGGGCTTGGTGGCGTCCAGCACCTCAGGCTCGGAGGCGCTGTAGCGGACGGGGAGGTAGGGCGAATCGGGTTCCTCCTGGTCTGTCGCGGTGGAGGAGGACCAGGCCTGGCTGCCCGGCCCGGAGTCCAGGGTGTCGGTGCGGCTGGCAGGGGGGTTGTCGACGGACGAAGAGGGCGGGCCACCACCGCCAGCGCTGAAGTTGCTCTCACTGAGAGAGGACACCCCAGAGCTGGCACTGCCTGACAGCGTGGAGTTACTGCCATCCAGGATGGACTGTGGACTGGTGGGTGAGGCAGGTATAGGGTGCAGGGGAGACTAGGGAGGGGCGGAGAGGACACGTTAGAACTTCAGGAGGGGCTGAACGAGAAAGAAATCAAGTTAACATATAGCATGGATACACACTCAGAACACACATACAGCAGCTTTTGGAGTTTTCATACAACCTGAAATCATAAGAATAAGTGAAAAACTTTCAAGGAAACGGAGAACAAAAAGAAAGGGTGGAACACAAAGGACTACAAGACAAACATCATGACAGACAGACACACTGACAAACAAACACACCCACAGATGGACAGAGGGAGAAAAAATAGCCAGCTAACATGACAGACAGACAGACAGACAGGATGACGGCCAGCCAACACAACAGACAGAGAGACACACAGAGAGACACACACACACAGCTGTATACAGACACAGAACAAACAGTGGAGGAGTAGAGAGGAGAGCTATGAGGAGGAGGGAGAGAAGGAGGAGGAGGAGCTGTTGAAGGAGAGAAGGGTACCTTTCTCAGGGAGCGCGCAGGGAGAGCTGGAGGGAGGTCGCTGCTCTGGTGGTTGAAAGCATCAAAGTGCATCGAGAAGGGGCCTACAGGGGAGACACAGCAGGAGAGAGACACACCTCAGACCAGAGAGGAAGAGGAGCAGAGGGGCAGCCAACGTAGAGGAGAGAAAAGGAGGACCCATAAAGAACAGGTGGGGTTTGGGGGCTGGCAGGCCGGTAGACATGTTCTCCACTCAAAGGTTTAGGGGAAGGGGAGGAGCCGCTGCTGGTCATAGCTTTGTTAGGATTTCATATGAATATGATCAGGAGAAGAGGTGCAGGCTTCAGGGTTGGTGGACTGATGGTAGATTGGAGTGTGTGTGTGGGAGGACGCTCTCAGACGCAGAGGGGAAGGAAGGAAGGAGGGGGGGAGGATAGGAAGCACGATGAAGAAAAGGATGAGTGAAGGAAACCAAGGAGCATGTGCTGCGTCTAGCGACATGGAGGATAAGGTCACCGAGGTCACACAGAGGTCAAGGGTGATGGATAAACCATGGACTGAATCCGTGGGCAACGTTGCAACTTCCAACTCAATCACTTGGGCCATTGCTAGCTTTCTAACAAAATACTGTAAATACCCACATCAACTGTTTACAACATCAAATCCACCCATAGCAACTGCTTACATAATTATGAGTACCCATAGCAATTACTGTCCATATCATATGTACAAACAGAAACTGCTGACAATATCACGGTCACCCATGGCAACTGCTAGCTTCTCTTAAGCCACGATTTAATGGCACACAAATACACATGGTTCATACACGTCATAAACATATGTACAAAAACACACACTAGTATACAGCACCAAGCACCAATAGTTTTAGAAAACCGTACAGACTACACAAACAAAACTCGACTTGAATGCACTGATGCTTTTATGTTTATCCGACATTGTGCAAAGAGACATATACAAACAAACATGTGCAGGTCACAGATCATACATCAGTCATACACAAGAAGAGGCCCCCTCACATATGAACCCAAACACAACTATAAACCCGGACAAACACGTAGATACAGCAGTGCACACATACAAAACAACACTAGCATTCCACACGCAAAGGTCCACAAAAAGGGGTGAAGTGACACTCCACATACAAACCCAACGAACTGGCACATACTCACAGACACAGCGCTCTGTCGGGGGGGGGGGGGTCTTACCGTGAGGCAGGCTGCGAGGGGGGATGGGGGGCGCCATGACGCTGCCCACGTGGGCTGACAGGAAGGGCAGTGCCTCTCTGGTGCCACTGTCCAGACTCCAGCTCGATGGGGTGGTCAAGACTACAGGATGACATGGAGAGAGAGAGAGAGAGAGATTTAAGATGTGACTTCAATGTGTAATCATGCTGTGTACAGTATGACATCCTGACTCATCGTTGTTGTTACCATATAAAGCCTGCACACCTTTCTCTGCCACAGACAGGTTGGGGTCACTGCAGGGTTTGCACGGGCCAATCACCTGGTGGAACAGCGCCCGCTGGAAGTTGGTTGGCTGAAGAAGACACAGAGATACAGCTGTTAAAATCAGGTTTCGAGTTATAATCTGATCTTTCTGGGGGTCTCTAACGTTAGTGGGGGAGATAAATTAAAAATAGCTTAACAGGTGCACTGTATTGGCAACCCCCACAGATGTTTGACTTTACTGCTTTCATGGGAGCTCAGACCCCTCCTTATGGGAGCTCAGCTCCCACTGGCTCCCATATAACTCCAACCCTGGTTAAAATAGATTGAATGGTTCAAGAGTTGAAGTTGGTGTTGCAAAGTCTCCCTTCCTCCTTCCCTCCCTTTCTTCCTCCATTCCTCCCTTACTGCCTTCCTCCCTTCTCATCTTCCTCCCCGCTCCCTCTAACCTCACCTGTCCGTTCTCGTTTATGTTGGGGTACATGGCACTGCTGGGTCTCTCGCGGTGAGGGGGGAGCAGCATCAGCATCTCCCTGTTGTGTCTGTATTTGTCTGGCAGGGACGGCGAGCCCACTGTGGAGAAAAAGGAGAGAGTGCACTGTCGGGTCAAAGCTAGGACATACAGCTAACAGGGCCCCATAGCTACAGTACAAACTGGCGTTAGATGTACAGCTAACCGGGCCCCATAGCTACAATGCAAACTGATGTTAGATGTACTGCTATCTGAGACCCATAGCTATGGTACAAACTGGTGTTAGATGTACCGCTAACAGGGCTACGGCACAAACTGGTGTTAGATGTACAGCTTACAGGACCCCATAGCTATGTCACAAACTGGTGTTAGATTGCTGTCTGAGACACAGGGGCAGTCTAATGCAGGTTAAAATAAAGAGGGTCAGTGCACTAGAGTCTACTGAAAAATATCTATTCAATACAGTGTAGTTCAAGTGTGAGGAAAAGGAGAGCATAGCTAGCCCAGTGAATGAGGTTATGGTATTATAATAGGATACTACAAAGTATGAACATAGTAACATGACAGGCAGGAGTTATGGGATAGGGTGTAAGCGCTCACCTCTGATACCAGATGGGGCAGAGTTCATCATCTGAGATGGAGCAGAGTGGGTGGAGCTTAGGCTAGAGGAGGAGGGGCTAGGCTGGAGGGAAGGAATTAAGGACAACACGTTAAAATACCAGTTTCCATGAGTTTGAGATCATTACGAACATAGCACTAAGATGGGAAACACAAAATGAATTCTCAGTCTACGCAGTGAACTTCAAATCTACAAGCAGATGGGCTTTCCCTGTTTGAGTGGATTTGACTACTTTTAGATTCAAGGCTAGGCTTGGTTTAGTGACCTGGACTGCCCTGAGCCCTACGGACCTGCATGCGGTAGAAGTCCTCGGGGTGCTCCACCACCAGTCCGTCGGTCAGGATCAGCAGATTCCCAACGTTCCCAGTCTCACTGGAGGTGTGAGAAGACAGAGAGGAAGACGAGTGGCGCACAGAACTCAACAGGGTGATAGGGCTGGAGAAACCAGGGAGGAAGAGGGAGGAGGAGGAAGAGGAGTTTAAGGAGAAGAGGGAGGGAGAAAGATAAAGGGAGAGAAAGACAGAGAGAGAGAGAGAGAAAGAAAGAAAGAAAGAAAGAAAGAAAGAAAGAAAGAATACAAGGGCACACAGGGGCAGAGGAGTATGCAACAAACCAAAATAGAATACAGCCAAAATGATATACAGCCAAAACATGCAAACAAACAAGTGGGAGAGTAATAAGAAAGAATAAAGAATGAACAAAGTGAGTAATTTGATTAGACACAGAGTAAGAAGATCAATACATGATACAGAAACAAATATGTGTTTGTGAGAGAGTGAAAGAGAAAGAGAAAGTTAGAAAGACAGTGGAGAAGTTGTGAGACAATGAGAGTCATTACGACTCAGTGGACAGACAGACAGACGTAAGGACAGTGTTTAGTGGTGTGGCGTGAAAAAGCAGTGACACCAGTGACCTGGTCCTCAAAAAAGGAGGTGAGAAGGTTCAAAGGTCAGGGAGTAGAGACTAGTGACTACAATAGAGCATACGGGGATTGACTTTCACGCCATAGATCACAAGTGCACATGTCGTGTGTGTGTGTGTGTGTCTGTACATGTAAGAGTGTGCACATGTGTGTATGTGTCACTCACCTGTGTCGGTGCATCAGTTTGAAGCTGTCTGGACTCATAGGGCTGTGTGAGGCCAGGATGCCTCTGGCTGCGTTGGTACCAGAACCAGCTTTGTCCAGACCAGGGAGACCCTGCATGGCCA
>JAVQIZ010004915.1:0-11991 GCA_036023535.2 Galaxias brevipinnis
CCCCCCCCCCCCCCCCCCCCCCCCCCCCCCCCCCCCCCCCCCCCCCCCCCCCCCCCCCCCCCCCCCCCCCCCCCCCCCCCCCCCCCCCCCCCCCCCCCCCCCCCGGGCCATTACAAGACACGATTTCTACGGAACTCCTTCAAGGAGTGGTGGAAGAGCCATGTTGATTAGGTTCTGGTGTTTGTGGGTGTACATAGATACAACAATGTGATTCTGCTGGATCAGAGTTGTTGTGCGCCAAAAGTGACGCTGTGTATATTCCAAATCTGAAAATACTGTTTACTCAAAATCTGGATCTTCCTAAAGTACTTTTTGTCCAAGAAAATGCCCTTGCATATTTCCTATTTACAAAATAACCACATCGCTTGCTGCCCATGGCCTTAATAGAGAAATCCCAACATTTCAATGTTGATGTATGGAATATCTGCAATTATGTCAACAATTCATTTTCTCCTCTCGTCTTGTAAGACGCCGCTGAATCTGCCGTCTTTGTTTGTTGATTGGTTAAGGGGCCTCTGCCATATGCGCGACGGTTAACCGTACAGTCTACCACTTTAAAGGAGCCGAAATCAAGGCAAACCATCTTGAACTAATTCTCTGGTCAGAGGATGAGAAGGAGAGTAACCCCAGCTGACGGATTACGTAGCCATGTATCTGGTCGTCTGCAACCAGGGTTTGTCTTTGGCGGTAGACCGCAGAAGCCAATTTGATTCAATGGTAATCCTTGAATGAGAGATTCAGCTAGAACCCATAGTGATTTTTTTGTTGTTGTTGCTCTGTTTCTTTGTTAATGGCAGACGGAAAAGTTTGATGATAATTTAATGAAGAAATTACACCACAGAATAAAAAAGTTGTATGGAACGTACGGGATTGAGACGGTTTAGCATCGGTAGCGCGTAAAATGTATACAGATGACAGGTTTTTCACAGGATTTGCCCTTTTGCATCATTGCAAAGGTGAAGAGCATTAGACAGAGGATGGAGTAGTAGAATGAGGATAGGTGAACGAAGGAGAAGCAAAGGAATAGGAGGAGGAGAAGGATGAAGAGAAGGAAAAGAGGTGGCGATGGTAGAGAGGAGATGTTTGGCTCTAGCCCGTGGAACAGTTGAGCTCACTGCCACACACTGCTGAGCGCGATTAGCTGAGCTGGAGTGCGTCTAGCTAGCTCTAATGAACTCGAGTTTCATCTGTCAATGTATTTGTGTGTGTCTGTGTGTATGTGTGTGTGTGTGTGTCTGTGTGTGTGTGTGTGTGTGTGTGTGGTGTGTGTGTGGTGTGTTTGTGAGTGTGTGAGCCAGACACATTGAGGGAGAATAATAAAAGCGAGGTGGAAATCACTCTGTCTGACTGCCATCTGAAATTAAAACTGAAGCGATGTGTGACCCAGCACCATGGTTTCAGAGTCACACCCAAAACAAACAAACAAAAGAGTCTGGTGTGTGTATGTGTGTGTGCGTGTGTGTGTGTGTGTGTGTTTGTGTGTGTGTGTGTGTGTGTGTGTGTGTGTATGCTTGAGTCTTGTGTTTGTATGGTACAGACAATGTCTTAGGATTTCCCGGCCATCGTTTTGTGTCTCCCACACACTGACACAAATACTTTTGATGGATGTAAAGAAACTGAGGCTGGGCTTAAAAGAATCTTCTGGTCGCTCAGTTGAACAGGAATTCCATTGGAAAAAAACACACACACACACACACTGCAGACACCTTACACTTGGCTGGCAAAGGTGCAGAGTCTTTGACATGTGTCTGTCATATGTACATCACGGAAAGCCTTGCACATAGTTTCTAGGTAAGAGGTGTGTTATTGTGACAAGGTGCAAGGGCGTGTAATTAATACGAGCTAAAACTGGTACCGAGACCCGCGACTGTGTGACAAGCGCTGCGAATATGTTCCTTTGATCGACCTTCCCCATAATTAACTTATCGTTGTGTATGCATGATCGAATGCTTGTTTACAGTGCATATTTCCACGTCGACGTTCTGTATACACGGAGTCAGTCTGGCTGAATGGCGAGCGCTTCGTGGTGTTTTTGTTTTGAGGGTTTTATTTATGCCTGGGGTGTGTCACGGGGACCTCTTAGACCATTTGGCCCGTCGTCTTTTTGCCATCTAAGGTTTCGCGGGGTTAGCTCGTTTGGAAAGCTGATTCCAAGGGGTTGCTTAACCTCACATGGTTTCAATCGCTGGGACAAGGAGACCTGTGCGTCCGAGGCAGACCCTCGCTCCGGGACCGCTCCACACAGGGCAGACTGGGCGCCAGGGAGCGAGAGAATGTGGGAAGGGAAGAAGGGAGAGAAAAGGAGGGAGGCGGGAGGAGGACAAACCGGCTGCAAAATGGGTCCGAACACACCTCGGTGCTGCAACTGCAGTCATGTCCACCGGCCTCTCCTCTTCCCTTTTCCCCACGCCTCTCCTCCTTCCTCTTCTTCCTGTTTTTAGAAGGTCCCGAGAAACAGAACGTCGCATCCTCGGGGGAAGTGTCCCCTTTTTCCCCCTCCTGTCGGTGAGTAACGAGCACAAGCTCCTGTGTTACTGAGGCAGACGTTGTTCCCACTTTTTGTTTTAGGATTGTTGACCCAGAGGTTTTGGAGTGAAGTTGCGCTGGTGGAACGGAGACAGCAGGAAACAGGAAATTGGTCGGAGTTTTGTTTTCTCTCTCTCTCTCTCTCGCTCTCCCTCTCCCACTCAAAGAAGCAGAGGAAGGACGTTGCAGGGTGGTATCGATGAGAACAGCTATGGAATGCACACCATGACATGCCCTCAAACAAAGGGCCTTTCTCTTTTTGCCAATTTGGTGGAACGCAGGGTCCCGCTCCTGAAGGAGGCTTCCCCCCCTATGTCGGTGTCAGCGGTGGGATCCATGGAGGTGGTATGCGTTCACATGGATCCCCCGCTCAGGGGAGGGCTAGCCCGGGGTCGTCCCAGGTCACTGACAGGCCCTGCTGGAGGATGTGGCTTGGCAGTGTAGCCAGGGCCTGCTGATAGGGGCGTACACAGTACATCTGTCAGTATGGCTAGCCCCTCTCACTGACAGAGCCCATACACATGGCAGTGGCAACATGAGGGAGCTGTTGCCAGAGTAGGCCTGGGTACAATGACCAATTCTTGTCCTTGTTGTTCATTTGCCCACCTTTGTTATCATTTTCCCCTCAGGTCAGGAGAGTTATTTGGGTTACCATGCAGAGTGCCATTTTATAAACAGTACTTTTGTTCCGTGGGAACCATAAGCTTTGTTATCAGTTTGCCCTCTGGGAGGACACTATTTTGGGATAGTGTGTTTAGCCTGTCCTATTGTGTAGGTGAATTATGACTCGGTTGAAATTATTAAAAAAAAAAGAAAACTGTTAATGCTGAACTGACATAATGAATGTAAATAATTATACTTGAAGAAAATGTTGCCTCATATACACAAAAAATATACACAAGAAAAGTATTTCTACTTTCTAACTAAAGGGAGTCGCTTTATTCAAGCTGAGCTCATGACAGAGTCAATTGGTACAGAGAGACTCAATCCAAGACGGAAAACAAAAAGTTGTGTAACCATCGGAAAGCCCATGGCAGCCTCTCTCTCTCTCTCTGCTTCACTGTCTGTCTGTCTGGGCCCGTCTGGCCCAACGTGATCCCGAGCCAGGCTTACGATAAGATCTAGTCCAGGACTACATTCTACAACAAACAAGGGCCCCCCGATAAATGATGGGGAGTCGTTTACACAGCGCCACAGACATAAACACGCCCCCCCCTCTCCCCCCTATGGATGGAGGGTGGTAATTTAGATATACCACCACCATTAGCCCAATCAGGGTTCAATGGCTGTGAATCCACAGGGCTTTCTCTCTGGCAGAACAGGAACAGGAATGGGGCAGAGCACCCACACAATTACACAGAAAGAGGAAGTGCAGTTACTAAAGGTGAAGTTCTGGGGAGAGCTCCAATGAGGACTGGCTCTTCTTTCCCGCCCTTTTGGAGGCAGAAGTCGGCCATGGAGGTAGAGTTTCGGTGCGTTGCCGCAGGGCCCTTCGGTGTTAGGTGCTGCTGACGTTGACACTGATCCCCGGTATAGCTTAGTGAAGATAAGACATCTGGTGCACTCCCTCTTTGGGTCAGAGGCTTCAACTGGATCCAGGTTCCTTCTTATTAAATGTCATCCGATTTTTTTTCCTGTGGACTTTTACTATGAAGCGTCCAGCTGAGCTGTGCTAGGCTGGCCTGGTCGCTGGTTCACAGTAGCTTAGCTGTTAGAAACCTGACTGTGTAGAAGACGGCATGTTCGGGGCTAGGGTGATGTGGTTGTAGGACTAGGTTAGGACTGCCGTGTGGAAAAGACGCACCTGGCTTCAGTTCTGTCTCATTTTTTCATGTTTGGATATACTGGATAGCTTTACAGTTGGCCTGGGGCTGTTTGTGTTCTGTTATGTTACAACATAATAGTTTTTAGTTTTTTTTATTCTCTCCATGGGTCCGTGTATTATTATTTTTTACGTCATACATTATAGCTGTTTCTAGATGCCGTGCTACAAGTATTTACGTTATCCGAGGAATGAAATCGCCGTGACTAGATGGCTCTAGGGAAATGCTTGGCTATGAACCAGTGGAGGGGGCCTGGAGGCTGCTTTGGAGCACGGCTGCAGCTCATCCTTGAAGGAGCCATGAAGTCTCCACTTTAAGGAATGCCATCTCTCTGAACGCCTTGCCACCATCAGACACAAAGGCACTAATGAAAGAAAAAAAAAGTTGTACAATGAAACCCACACTGGGAATTTAAAGGTCATGCCTATGTCTTTCTCTTTGGCTTATCGGCCTTTATAGACGATGGTAAAAGCTCAAATAGACTTCATTTGTCAAACACTGTGATAAACAACTTTCAGCAACATGAAAGGGGATAATAATAGTCATTTTACTAACATACAGTATCACTCAGAACGATTTTGCAGAAACTGTATGTCATGTGGGTAATTGCAACTGAGATGTGTTATGTAAATGTTTAAAAATGTGACATCTTATTGAGATTTAGTTGAACGCAAAGGGATGCCTTCTCTTGTTCACTTTCTCTCTCTCTCTCTCTGTTTCTCTTTCTCTCTCTCTCACCTCCTTCTCCTTTTAAACTTTTGTGTGTGTGTGTGTGTGTGTGTGTGTGTGTGTATTTAAAGATACTTTGCCTGTGTCCTCATTACAAGGCTAGAGAGGCAGTGGTCATATTCTTTGTATCAAACTGTGGGCTATGTTAGGAGGGTGTTATGGTTTGCAGATGTCACACTGCATAGCATTTGTTGAGAGTCATTTCTCTGTGTTAGGCAAGCTGGGCCTTCCAGCTCTGTGGCTGTCAGAAAAGGCTGGGAGGGAGGGGAGGGGATGGGGAGCGAGTTAGGGGTGTAAGGGGTGTGTGGGGGGGGGGGGGGGGGTGAGACAGGGTTGGGTTGGACAGGAACATGGCCTCCCAGGGGCTGCTGGGATTTTGTTGGACACACACACACACGCGCGCGTGCGCACACACACACACACATACACACACAAACACCTTTACACTATGTAGACATGGACACAACAGCTAACAACACGCACACACACACACAACACACACACACACTCACGCATACCGTACACACGCAAGCATGTCAGTCGGTGGACGTTGTGCAGTGGAAAGTCCACCTCCACTGGGGACGATGTCTCCTGTTAGCTTATCACATCATCCTCGTCTTTGTGTATGCAGGGATGCAGAGAGACAGCTGTTGGAACGTGCACAATATGCTAACAACATGCACCTCTCCAACTACATGTAAATCCAAAATGTCTGGCTGTCAGGCTTCTTGGACCCCACCCTGCACCCAGCGGAGACCCCCCCCCCCCTACCCCCCTCCGCCCCACACCTCACTGTCACTCATTCCTGGCTACGGCTCTGATGGATTTTGAGTCCCGGGGCTGCAGGCGAGTGGAGGATGAGGAAAGGGAGATGAGAGGGGCTAGGGACTCACTCACTGATGTGAAAAAAAGTAGTCCCATATGCACGCCGCTGTAGTGGATATGTACTCAGACTCCTGCTGCATTTGAGGAAAAGGAAAATGTCCAGGCACCACTTCACCGTACATGGCTTTGATTCTAAATGGGTACTTAGGCAGGGAACCAAACCAGTCGGAGTCCTAGGGACTGTAAACCAATATCGAACCACATCCCCAATTGCACAACGGACATTAGAACTTTATCCAGGACAGACACCCACATGAGGATACAGTGATTAATGAGCGAAGAGTCTGTGTGTGTGTGTGTGTGTGTGTGTGTGTGTGTGTGTGTGTGTGTGTGTGTGTGTGCATGTTAATTCATTTACGTCCATACAAAATGCAATGACAAAGTCAGCCGTCTCCATACGTGTGCGCGTCGGCATCGTCCCAGTACATTGAATGCTAGCACGCTTCCAGTCCTGTCCCAAGTAAAGCACACATGTGCCAACCATTGCATGGGTAATGACTTTAGCCGGCGGTCCTGGTCCATGCTGTCTGAGAAGCCTTCGGCTCGAGGCTCGGCGTTGGCCCTGTGCCAAGCCGAAGGGCGGGAGAGGGGGGGGGGGGAGGGGGTGATACTGATCGGCAGGCTGCCCCGCGACTCATTACCAAGGCAGCGCTGTAAATAGCTAACCCACTGCCGCCGCCCCTCCGAGAGAAGGAAACAAGCCCCTTTGCTCCAATCGACTCCATCAGTCGTTTTCTCTAATAGCTTCCTCTAACATCAGAGATCACAGCAGGAGCGCAGATCATATTTATTTTTATGAGGTATTGCGTCTTGCGTTTTATTTTATATATTTATTTTCGCTGGAGAACCAAGCCCCGCTGATATGATAAATTGCTCGGATCCTCTAGTCGTTAGAGATAAATCAGTTACTAATTCCGTGTGTAACACCAGAGCTTGTTTCTGTGCAGAAAATTGCAGTGGTTCCGTTGACAGGTTTTGTTAACACGTTTGATTTAAAGCCTCTAACGGATAACCTCAGAGTTGGGCTCCACAGTCTTAACTCCCTGTCCTCCGGGGGACCAGCGTTTTCGGTTAGGTTACAGTTTCCTGGAGGTGAGAGAGAGGGAGCGAGAGCGCAGCACGTAACACTGCAGGAATGAAGATGCTATCTGTGATGTTTCACTTTGTCCACCCCCCCACCACCACCCCCGTTGCTGCCCTATTGAAACCCTCCCAGGCCCAGACATTGAAGATACGGCTCCACTTCACGACACCGCTCTTTATATACCTCCCTAATAATCCCAAAATATTACAATCTCTAAGTCTTGGCTATACAAAAATAAAAAAAAGTTGTTGGGTATTTGTCTTAAGGTTGCAGTCAATCAGTCGTAGGTGATTTTTTTGTTTTGCAGGAATGCTCGTCTTGACCAAAGAATGTGTGGGAGGCTCTGGAGGCCACAGGGGTGATGTCACCGGACTCGGTAGGACACCCTGACGCCATTGTTGACAAGAAACAAAAGTACGTTTTTTGTCATCAGCACTCCCTCCATCTCCGCCCCATCTGCGGTGGAATGATGTCATTGTTTTTAGGATTTTAGGATTATTTTGAATAAGCCACATTAACACATTTTGCGTATTATCCAGGTAAATAAAACAAAATCCTCTCTCTGCGATTCTAAGCATGAAGGCTTTTGTGCATGAATATGCCGTACATGTGTCAATATTGTTTTGTGCACGTAAAGGATGCAATCCATCTGTGATAGCTCACTTTAAGCTATGTGGTTGCTTCAATATATGTCTGCTGGGATGGTTGCTTGTGGAGCTATATGACAATTACCCTGTAGCTACAAGCCAGTGAACTGTAGTAAAATGTAGCTGAGTATTGTGACATTGTTCTAGGGCTCTACTGTATCTGATGTGATGGTGGTTGCTTGTAAAACTGATATTGTAACCACTAACCATTAAGGCAGTGACCAAATAACTCAGTTACCAGCCTTGTTTGCTCTAAGGCTGTATCTGCTTGCTGTGTTATTTGCTTGTAGAGCTGTGATGTTGTACTATAGAGCTCTATGAGCCTGTGTGCTGCCCTGAAGTGTTGCTGAGCGTTGTGACATCGTACTCGGGCCGCGTCTCCTGCTATGGTGGTCTCTGTGTGTGCCGCGGTGGTCTGAACTCACCGGCTCTCGGGAGCTCCCAAACAGAGGTTAGACCTGCTGCCAGGCATGGCAGCACTGTGGGAAAATGTCTCTGTGTTATTGTACAGGCAATGGATTGCTTGTGACGCATTTGTTTATGTGCTCACTCAAATAATGGGAACATTAAATATTTGGCCAATGTAATAATAGTCCATTTCCCTCGCCTCCCAAAAAATGAGTAATCATATGAAAATGAAAAAGCAAACAAGCAGTCACATTACTTTTGTGTGTGGATTTGATAAAGATCAGTCTGCACACCCTCCTATTGGCAAACGTCACCCAAGGTTTGTATATCATTTGTGGTCCCACAAAGGTTTGCATACAGTATACTATTCTTCAAACTGTTCCAACAAAAATCATTACTACAATATAATGAATAGCAACAAAGTGCTATTTATGTTTTTTAAAGCAAAACGCTTGAACAATAATTGAAAATGTGCTATAAATTGTAGGCAAGTCAGCAGCTTCAATGGAAAACCAACGCTAATGCTAATCCATCTAATACAGAGATTTTCCTATGTGCGAGACTCTCGCCACAAAGCTCAAATATATTCCCTTATGAGTGATATTCCCCTGCCACGTTCTATCACTGTAAACTCTCACTTGAGACTCGGCTGCCAGTGAACGGTTCCACGAACCCAGCCGGCAGAAGAATCCCTCTAGAGCGACGCCAGGACACGCGAGGATCAAACACAGGAATATAGCGCTGTAAACACCACACGCATACTAAAGACGTCTCCCTGCTCGTCGGGGGGGTGATTGACAGACGGCTGGGCGGCTGGCAGGTTGCGGCGGCGGAGGTCAAGGCCATTCATTGGCTTTCCTGTTTATGTGTGGTGCGGTTTGTCTTGGGCCGAGTCCGCCGGCTACAGGGAGAGGAGTGTTTAGAAATGGCTGACTGGCAGAGAGAGAAGAGGAAGGGAGGGGGGAGTGGGGAGGGAGGGAGAGAGGGAGGGAGAGGGGGAGGGGGGGTGTATAAGAAACCATTGTGGAGCTTTAGGGCAGCAGGAGAAAATGAGGAAGTGCAGGTGAGAAGGAGAGGAAGAAAAGAGTGTAGGAGGAGAGGAGGAGGAGAGGAGGAGGAGAGGAGTCCAGCCCAGCTCTGTAATTAGGACGTCTTGAGGTTTTGGCAATGCCATGAAACAGCTGAGCAGAGATGGGAAGAGTCTACGTCCAGGCATTGAGACAGGTAGGCAGACAGGAATGAAGTCATAGAGCCAACAGAGCAGGGACACACACAGTACTCTGCATCCAAAGCATCAGGTTATCCAACATTCAGGCCAACAGAACCCAATTGCCCCCTTCATAATATCTTAAGCAAAACAAAAAAAAACAACTGGCACTCGCGGTTGTTTTTTTAGGAGCAACTTTTCTCTGACGAACTCCAGCGCCGTTATACAACCACTTATTTATTTTTTTACTGTACATCTGTGCTAAACGTGTGATGAGGTACGTCATTTGCGTCTTTGCCTTTCTTTACTAAGCCCCCCAATGTGGTTAAAATGTTTAATATATTGGATTAAGCAACACAAAATATAGAAAGGCCAAAACAATAATCATGGTCTGAGAAAGATGAAGAAAGAAAAAAAATCATCATGATTAATAACACTGACAGAAACACTGCTTGATTTGTTCAGCTTGGCCGGCGAACCCTGATTTTCCTCATTTCTTAGTAGGTTTTATATCTCAATTCCTTGAGTTGGAGTTGCAGGTGATAAATACCTTGTAATTTGTGCTCTTCTCCCAGGAGAGCATGAAGCAAAGGCTGGGGTTTTAGACGTATCGCTGCAGACATCGCTAATGAAGAACGTTGTCTGGGGGGAACTCGCCGTGTGTCTGCCTGCCTTCCAGCACTGTTATCGTCACCTCCGCGCTCCTTCCCAACAATCAAACTGGATTCTGGAAAGGAAGTTAAACGTGTCAGCCACCATTAAATCACCACCGGCCTCCTTTGTCTGACTAGCAGAACACTGATTGAGGGGTAAAAGGAGAGACACCACCCCCTAATCTTTTTTTCTTTACATTAGTCCCTTTAAGTTTTGCACGTAAGTGTGTGTGTGTGTGTGTGTGAGAGAGAGAGAAGGCGTAAATGTGAAAAGTGAAATTCTTTGAAAGACTAGGGTGGCTACACAGTGGTGCCCTCAGGGGAATTAGATGGATGTGAAACCTGTTATTTCAAGAGTAAAACGCAGACCACCAACACATTAAAGTATTCATATTTTTGATAGGCGGTTGTTGGCATTCGTTAAGCCCCGTTTCCTCTGTAAAAGCCATGATATCCTGTTTTACACACTCTCTTTGAATGGGGGGTTCAGGTGAAGCTTGGGTGGGGCCTTCCGTTTCATGACATATTTTGTCAAAGTGTTGGCTTTGCTTTGTGCCTGTTAATGTGGTGAAGTATTAGGAACTGTAGTGTTCCCTTTCATGCGCTTCCTACACACACACACACACACACACACACAGTTTAAAAGGCTATTAAAAGAAAGGCAATGCTTAACTTGAATTTGACCTGTCTACAGTGTGGTCTCCTCACTCAAAAGCCAGATCCCCGCGCTCAGAGCTAATGTACGTATATGTAGTGTGTACGTTTTGCTAATGCTTTGTATATGTAGTAAGTGTGTTGCGTCACTATGTATAAGGTACTCCATGTGTTGCATGACGCGCTCTTTAAAAATAAAAAATGATTGGCATGTTATGCTGTTGGAAGTGGCTCAATAGCACTGTTTCTCGTAATGCTTGGGTAGTGTGTTCAACCATATTTGTTTGATAAGGCTTGTTTCATCCAGAGGCAGTATCTCAATCATGGTCCACTTTGCTGTTTTACTTCTGAGGAGTCGTTAGGGGGCTTTGCTTAATATGCCATGATGAATAAAGCACTCCTTTCAACTTACATTAATATTATCACCATTATATTGATATAACAAATCTACATTTAGCTGATTATGGATTAAAAGTATATTGCTATGCCAGTGATCGGTTGCTCCTTGGACTCCAAAGAGTGCCTCCCTGACCAGCTCAATCCTTAGGGCGTGGACGCTATGGGATTTGATCCTGGCTCCTTTATTCAGCCGAACGTGAGGGAAATGAAAAACGAACCAGTTGCACTTCCCCTAAGAATGAGACAACACAAACCCCTTTTAACTTTCCATTGTCCTTTCTGGTTTAAAGCAGAGAAGCTGGGGCTGCCGCCAACAAAGACATGTACTGCCAATTACTATAATTCAGTCCTACACATCCTCAGATCATTGTAATGCAGTGCTCTTTGATAATAGCATCCTATTTTTTTTGGCCAAGATTCTTTTAAGACAGACACAAGAAAAACGATATTGTTGACGGGATTTGGACAACAAACACACAAATCACAAGGCATACAACTGGACATTCCTTGGTGATTGTGTTTCTGATCGGGTGTCTCACATATGTTCTTGTCATCTGTAAACACATTCCCGATGTCTGTGGTTGCGCTGAACATAAGTGTCGATTGTCCTGACGATCCCCGTCTCTCTAGTCCGCGTGTTTCCCCAGGACTCCAGGCTCTGTGGGTTGGTGAGACGAGATGAGAAGTCAGGACGTTCCCGCTCAGTATAGAAAAACAACGCGTGTCCTCTCATCCACCCTCGTCCGTCCCTCACTCCTCCTCTTCCTCCCAGACCTCTGAACCTGTTCCCTGGCTGCTGGAGAGACGGGGCGTTCTGAGCGTGCTCGCTGATCCGCGGACCAGCGTCTTTTTTTAGGAGGAGACAGCTGTGAAGGTCTTCCTTTGAGCGTGAGATCTTAGGCTGTGTGTGTGTGTGTGTGTGTGTGTGTGTGTGTGTGTGTGTGTGTGTGTGTGTGTGTGTGTGTGTGTGTGTGTG
>JAVQIZ010004917.1:0-11702 GCA_036023535.2 Galaxias brevipinnis
AGAGAGAGAGAGAGAACTAACGTTAGCCAGCTAATGTATTACATTAGTGTAATGTAATGTATTACACTAGCCAGCTAATGTATTACATTATCTAACTAGCTAGAAATAAAAAACAATAATAATTGATTGCGTATGTTCTTTCACCAAGGCTTCAGTGCTCGCCGCTGCGGCAAATAACCACGAGGGAGAGAGGGTAACTTTACAGGGCATCGCCGGGGGACACCAATCTCTTGACCTGGTATTTTTGATTCACGCAGTTTATCTGTTCGTTGGGGCAGGCTTTGCGCAAACAAGTAATTTGTAAACAAAAAAAAAGGTACATTCGAAAAAGGGCACTTCCTCTAATAGGAGGGCAAAAGGACAGGTGCTCAAGCTCCCTTTGAGGTCTACCTATGCACGTGCCTGATCGTCATATATGTCCACCATTATATTATGATGAAGAGGCACTACCGATCTAGCGGCAATAAGCCCCCTTGTCAACAAACAGGGTTTGGACCGCATTCCGCTTGTGCTGCAGGGGTAGGTTCTGCGCGCTAAGGCGGTCAATCGAATAACTGCGATGCATCACATCGCATTTGCGCAGGGAAATGCATTTCTAGTTTTAGTTATTTTACCTGATTTTACTGTGTGATTTTAGTGTTTTAATTATATTAAATTTTTTTACTGTTACTTTTATTGTAAAGCACCTTGTTACCCTGTTTTGAAAGGCGATATATAGATAAAGTTATTATTATTATTATTATTATTGGAACCTATGGGATTTTCCCAAAGTCAGAAATGATAAGTCATTGTAAAAGGCTTAGAGAGGTCAAAGTTCGGGCAACTCGATTTTGCGTGTCTCAAAATGAAGCTGATGATGTTTGGAAACGTGTTGCGTGCATTTGAAAATCCAAAGATATATATTTTACGAGAATCACCCTTTTGTATGGGGTGGTCTGGTCTTCCCTACTATAGTATAGTCAAGTTTACAGCAGTGAGCAGGAGTGCCTCGTAAACGTTAGCTGCAGGGGCGTCACTTTCACAGGAACACAGTATTACTGAAATAAATAAATGAATAAATAAGTTTATAAGGCGCCTCCCGCCCTAGGCTCCCGCCCCCCCCCCCCCCGCGACCCTGCAAAGGATAAGCGGTACAGATAATGGATGAATGGAGGGAAGTTGATAATAATGTAGCTTTTTATGTTGAAATTTCCTTGCAGTTGCCTAACTCATAGTTTCTTATCAATGTTTAGGTTGACATGGTAATAAAGTGAACAGAACAGACTGGCTGATACACGCTGGCTATTTAAATAGGCAGCAGCACAGTCTCATTAAGATTATTTTACATTTATTTCAGTGGTAAAATAATCAGTATTGAACAAGCATTAACACTTAAGACAATAGACTACTGCTTGTTTTATGTCTGCAGCAATGTCCACTTGTGATACCATCGGCAGATGCCTGAAAATGAAGGTTCAGCTAACACTAGGACGCAGGGGAGACGGGACGGTTGCAACACTTTTTGCATTTCTGTAACTCTGAGACTAATTGACATAGACCAGCCAAACATATTAAACTTATATCTGTCTTCTAATTACCCATACAATTTAAAGATGACTAAATATGACATATAGTTCACAATATTTATATGAATGGAAGAAGTCAGATGTTGCAACTGGCCCCAAGTGGGTGTTGACACTTGTGTTCGGTTCAGCGCTGTCCACCAACACACGAGGACGTAGTAGTGCTGCAGCGGTTATTTTACGGGGCTGGCCACCCGCACTGCCTGGTCGCTGATGGTGGAAACGTGATTTCACATCTCATTTGCTCAGGGAAATGCATTTTCTAGCTATTATATTATTTTCGTTAGGCTATAGAAAAAAGTGGACTTTTACTTTGAAGTACAAAGACCGGAACTTAGACGTAGAGTTCGCTTTATGTCCGCTTTATGTCCTGGACCTTTGTGGCTAGTTCTGCTCAAGCAAGGACTAAAGGAGGTTTTCAAATAGCTAGCTAGAGCTGTAGCTGAACTTGTTAACCGCGATAGCTGACAATAAGACAGGCACTGTTTATTATTTTTCAACCGGTGTGTGCATTGAGCCAAAGTTAGCGGAAAGGTAAGGTTTTTTTTTATGAACAAGCAAGGAAACAATTATTGGATAAATGTCGATGTCTCTTTGTCGATGAGTGGGGAAACCTTTACGGAGCACTGCATGCACACTTAGTATGAGCGAATGTTAATTAGGTCAGAATTTGTAGAAATTATTAGATACCATGAGCCGTAGTTTAGCTAATGCTTGCTAGCAAAGAGACAACATTTTTTTTAACTTTTACTTACTGCACAAAAAGTGGCTAACAGTCGGCTAGCAATAGCCGTGGTCTTGATTAAACCTGGGATGGCGATAACGGTTTTACAACAATTTTCCAATTAATTGTTGCTGCTTAATTTATTAATTGTAACGTTGTGTATTTTGATTACAAAGCATGTATCGTAGAATATTAGTTTTTTTTTAAAGATTTTGCGTTGTAAAGCCAAGGATTGGAAGCTAAACGCTGATTGCGGATACTGCTAAGAAGACGAGCTCACCATCGCTTTCAAGCATTTAATTACAAAATATTTCGACTGCTGTAAATTAACTAGTTGGTTATTTATCTGAACGATGTTTCGCTAAATCTGTACTAATTGAGATTATGTAACGATAGATACCAATCTAGACAGGCTGCCGCCGCATTTGTTTTTGCCTATCGAACCAGTATAAGTGGAGACCATTCATTTTCAATGGAGGGGCATGCTGGGAAGGCGATCGTCATCTCTAGAACGTTGGTGAAGCGAGCAGGAGCGATTGGAGAGATCACCTAAAGTAAAGTATTTCTCTACTCTATGCAAATAACAAGCGCAGTTCGCTATGCGATATCCACTCAGGTACCTATAGTTTTTTCCAGGGTGCGAATTATACCTCCTGTTTTTGGGCTCAGCGGGCTGCAACTAATGACTGTTTTGGATGATCGATTAATCTGTTGCTTATTTCTTCGTTTAATCAATGAATCTGATAAAAACACAAAAAAATATCTATAAATGAAAATTTAAAAAACTAAATTTATTCCACATTCACAGTATAAACACAGGTAAGAGACCTCAATGCTATACAGCATGCATAAGATATATGCAATTTTTTTTATCAAGTGCACCAAAAATAGGTACATTGCAGACTCATAAAGGGGACCTATTATGCAAATTTTCAGGTTCATACGTTTTAGGAGTTCTATTACAATAGGTTTGCGCGTTTTAATATGCAATAAACAATAAAAGTTTTCCAAACTGCCAAGGTCTGCTGCACCTCTATTCACCCTCTGTCTGAAACGCTCCTTTTTAACTCCTGTCTCGTTAAGGCCCCCCACCTGACAAGCCCAGTCTGCTCTGATTGGTCAGTTGGCCAAACAAAAGGAATTTGCCTTTGCACTGACAAAAACAGCGACTTCTCAACACGACGAAACCACTATACAAAATTCCCAACCCCCGCTCTGACTGGGGCTGTTTAAGGGCGTGCCAGAATAGCCGCTTGGTGGGCATTATGCAAATGTGTGACGTAGATAAGTTACGGAAGAAAACGCCGGACTACAAATGAGGCGTTTCTGGCAGTTCAGGAGCAGTGTTCACTGAGAGAAATAGTATAGTATATATAATATACTAAAGACAAGGGAAAAACCCAAAAAGCATAATAGGTCCCCTTTAATTGACCTGAACGTAAAAGGCAACCTGAGTGTCTCACTCCGATCTAATTTCAGCAAATTAACTAGGCCTATTTGAAATAGCTTAATCATTAAATTGCCGTAAACTGTAATAAGTAATTTTCTCTATGTGTAATGTTAATTAGCTTGCTAGACTATAGCTATCCCTCCTCTGCTCTACCATTGATGTTGACCAGGTGATTACTTAAATACACTTATTGTGATGCAATATTGAAGTAAACTTGACTTAATGGAACATGTGCTGGATCGTTAGCCAGCTAGGTAAATACACTGATCATGCAATAACGAAGTAAATGTGACAATAATAATAATAATAATAATAATAATAATAATAATAATAATAATAATAATAAATGGGACTAGAGATGTTAATGAAGATAAATCGATCATCAATTAATCATTAAGAATTAAATCGATCAAGAGTTTCAAATTAAACGATATTAAACGAGAAGAGCCGATATTAACTTCAAATGGAAGAGGGTGAGCTGTTCAACTATGAAACGAGCCAAAACAAAAGCCCAGTGTGGGAAGATTTCACACACAAAAATGATAAAACAAGTGCATTGCCACCACAGTGATGCTATTCTGAGTTCTGACTAACTTCGCTTGACATTAATACCGGCGACATCGGTTCCATCCGTACGGGTAATTTCAGCAGCTAGCGTTAGTTATTGTAACAAGCTGCGCATGACTCACCCCTGACCCGATGTCCATGGATTTGCGGGTTATGAAGATCCTTTTTTTATTCAAAAAGGAAAATATATTTTAAGTTGCTGCCAGGGATAGGCATTTTAAGTCAGTTCAATGTTCGAGTACTCGCAAAAAAAATCAAATGTGAGAATAGGGTCCGAAAGGAACTTCCTAGCAAAAATGCAGTACTGGTGGGTGAAGGTTAGCCTACCATTCTGAGCTGCAGAGTGTTACAAATAGGCCAACAACAGAAAACATGTGCTTTTTGAAATAAGTGTATTGAACAACCAGGCTTCGCAATTACCTTAATAAACCATAAATTCAGAGTTAAAATCTATTTGAAAAGGCAATAAAATGTTAATTTACGTAATTTTGCGCAAACCAAGACCGGCAGGTTGCAACAATGGTTATTTACAATTGCCATCAAGAGTAATGTAGCTATATTACCGTTTATACTTATGCATTCTATGTCTTTTGCCATGTATATTCATATTGCATCATTAACATATCTGACACGTTCACTGAAAAAGACAAGTTCATGAAAATTAAACCCTACCAGGAATGGGTGGAGCCGAATACATTATTCATAAAGGCACAAATAGTGGGTTTTTACAAATATTTGTATCAGACAAATATTAAAAAAATTATTTGTATTCTGAAAAAAAAAGTTAAATGGCTGGTGTTCCTCATAATGGTGAGTGTGGCCGGTGGGTATTTGTGCTAAGCCTGCTTATTGACACGACAGGAAGATCTCTAGTAGAGTGTAGGGGAGCACAGTCACTGCCAGGCAGAATAAATTAGTCACAACGTAGCACTTTGATTTGTTTGGTTGTTACCTCAACTGCTGGTTTGCTGATGTCGCTTAGCACAGCATTAACCCTGTCATTTTGTATAAAAAATTTACATAAACGGCAAAAAAGGTCTGAGATTGAGTCAGGTCTGAGACAAATAGGTCCGAGACAGAGACAAAATAGGTCAGAGTACGAGACAAGACCGAGAATATTGAACGCGGTCTCGAGACCAAGACCAGACTCGTACTACAGCTCTGATTACAGGTACTTTAGTTAGCTAACTACTTCATTATCAAAGCTCACACGCACTTCTTAAGAAAACCAGAATGTAATTGTGTCCAACCTCACATAATGGGGGAAATGCAAAGGCTCGCAAGTCTGCATTAGTTGTGTGCTTGGCTAGCAAATGGTTAGCTATTTAAGACGAGATGTTCTCCGGTAGTAACTAAATTGAATCGTCAGTACCTGCAAATAATTTTGATCTTGTCGACAGACCCATTCGACAGGGTTTTTGCAGCTGAACTTGCCATTCTAAAATTAAAATCCATTGGTTGCTTGTTGGCATCCTATTTATGACTGCTTTAACTGCGTCAGAAACATTAGTGGCGTTAACAATAATTTGTGTTAAAAATGAATTAACTTTGACAGCCTTATATATTATTTATACATGTATTGGTTTTTTTTGGCCCAAGAAAAAGAGTAATTTATGTTCAACGAATACTAATGTACCGATTGAATACTCAGTACTCATGCCCATCCCTAGTTGCTAGCATTATAACCCTCGGCTCGTTTCGAGAGGAAATGTCTACTAGTAGTGTTGTTTTCAACTATAAGTGCTACATTACCATTTTTGCAAATTTTTAAACAAAGCATTGTGAGGTAAACCATGCGTAAATTCATGCTGTATATTTAACATTTGTACACAAATGATCGATTATTGTTCATTAACATGAAATTCTTGAAAATGTACAACCCTTAATCAGCCGTTTTAGACTGAAACTTCCATCAACCATTTTGAAAAGGTTTGCCAGTATGAATATGGTATTCATATATATGTATTCAGTGTATTATGAAGGGCAGCACGGTGGCTCGGTGGTTAGCACTGTTGCCTCACAGCAAGAAGGTCCTGGGTTCATTCCCCACCTGACCCAAGGGCCTTTCTGTGTGGAGTTTGCGTGTTCTCCTCGTGTTCGCGTGGGTTTCCTCTCGGTACTCCAGTTTCCTCCAACAGTCTAAAAACATGCAGGTTAATTGGTGACTCTAAATTGGCCGTATGTGTGAGTTGTTGTCTGTCCCTATGTGTCAGCCCTGTGATAGACTGGCTACCTGTCCAGGGTGTACCCCGCGTCTCGCCCTGTGTCGGCTGGGATAGGCTGCAAAGGATAAGCGGTATAGCTAATGGATGGATGGAGTATGAATACCTTCTTACTTTCTAAATGCACTCTCATTGTAACTTCTTATAAAACCAGTCACGTTGGACTTATTGGTAATAATAATTACCAGGGAGCCTTATGTTGTGAAGCCTGAAAACATTGTAATAGGCTGACATTTTTACTTTACTTATGTTTGAAATCTAGCAAGAAAAAACAATAGTAACTTACAATACAGCATACTTTTAGATGCAAGGAAATCGAGGTCCACAGCAGCAGAGCCATGCCCCACCCAGACATTTACATCTAAATGACCAAAAAAAACCTGGAGGTGCCAACAGTAACGGACAGCAAACTGAGCCCAACGAGCAGCCAAACTTGAGTAAGTAGAGTCCTAATTGTTTTTATATTTATTTTTTCTTCATCACAGTGCACCTCAGAAATGTTGTAATGCTCTTGTTATTTGTATAGTTACGGTAGTAAATATTTGCACATTTTTGTTCTTCCGTTTTTCAGCCTGAATTGATTCACACCAGGCGGGAAAATCTGATTGCACAAAAGCAAAGCATTTACAAACCTATTTACAAAGCATGTATTTCTTTAATCACAGTTTGAGCAGCAGTAATGTGGGGGTTTTCATTAAAAAAATTATTTAATTATAATTTTTTAAATTATTATTAAACCTCTAACCAGGAAAAAAGATCCCATTGAGATTATTAATCCTTTTTTCAAGGGAGACCTTGCCAAGACAGGCAGCAGCATACTCACAAAAACAACACCTAGTTACTAACAGATTACACAAAAATCGAGACAACATTGAGAGTTAAAAAGTAACCAAATGTAACGCATATTAAACAAGAGTTCATAACCAGGAACATTAAAAGCAAAATATAAAATCAAAAACATTAGCATCTGTAGGACACTGTCTCTATTGCTTTCATTTGGGATTTAAAAGCATTTAAAGAGATAAATTCCCTCAGGCTAAAATACGTTTGCAACATATTCCATGCAAAGGGAGCAGAAGACGCAAATGCCCTTTTCCCAAATACCGTACGGGCATTTGGTACAGACAGCCTAAAAAAAGTCCTGTGAGCGTAAAAAGTGTTGTCTGGTACTTTTCTGTGCGATTAAAACACATACGTAGTATGGGAGCATACCAATAATTGCCTTATAAATTAAAATATACCAATGACAGAGCCTACGGCTGGCCAGAGCAGGCCACCCCACCCGAGAGTATAACTCATAGTGGTGAGTAAGAACTTTACAGTTTGTAATTATACCTCAAGGAAGCATGGCAAGCTGTGTCAACCATATGAAGACACTGAGCAGAGGTGTATATATATATAAAAGATCACCATAGTCCAACACAGGTAAAAAAAAACTGTGCTGCAACAAGTCACTTTTGTATATTAAAAGAAAACACATCTTGTTTAGAAAATAAAAGCCCAATTTTAGCCTAAATTTTTTTGACTAGGTACTGCACATGGGGCTTAAAAGTAAGGGAATTGTGAATCAAAATACCCAGATATTTATAACACTCAACCTCTATTTCACCTCCTTCAAGAGTGACGACAGAAGGGATATTTTGTGGCCTATTTCTAGAGTTGGTAAACAACATAAGTTTGTCTTATCTGCATTAAGAACGAGTTTCAGCTGAAGTAGGGTATTTTGTACAACAATAAAAGCATTTTTCAAACACTCAGTGGCATGCCCAACAGTTAATGCACAGCAGTATATAACAGTGTCATCCGCATAAAAAATAACATTAGCATGTGCCATGTTTTGGCACAAATTATCTATATAAATAGTGAATAAACGGCGATGTAGTACAGAACCCTGAGGTACACCCTTGTGAAAATAGACCATCGTAGTTTATGCACTGTCAAATAATTAGCGAACCAAGCAATTGCTTGCTCCGAGGGCCCTGAGTTACAAAGTCAACATTTTAAAACATCATGGTCAACTGCGTCGAAAGCTTTACTGATCTATCCAAACAGTGATGTACAATGTTGCTTCTTGTCAAGTGCAATGGAAATGTCATTTATCACCTTCAGAGCTGCTGTGATGGTACTGTGTTTTTTTTCTAAAGCCTGATTGACACGTGCTATAGAATAGCATTTGTATATAAAAACTGTTTCAGTTGATCACTCACCAGAGTTTCAAGAACTTTAGCCAGCACTGATGATTAGAGATTGGCCAATAATTATTTTAAATAGCTGGGTCAACCCCTTTTAATACAAAGAGAACAAAAGCAGATTTCAATATCCTAGGAATTTCCTTATTTTCCAGTGTAAGGTTAAAGAGAAATGTAAGAGGCTCTGCTACAAAATTAGCTGTCAATCTCAAAAAGTAATGAACAATAAGATCTGGGGTCTCATTTATAAAACAATGTGTAGGACCCATACCAAAAGTGTACAAAAGGCGAAAATGGCATACGCACAAAAAAATTCTGATTTATAAAACCGTGCGTGTGGTCATTTCCCTCAATGACAGTTATATGCAACGAACATGTGATAAGAATGAACCTTGCGCTCGTATCTGCACGAATCCGACTGAGTCATCGAAACCGGTACTAGTTTAAAAGTAGTATACGGCTTGCCTTATTATTTATGAGAATACATTTCAGAACATGCAAGTAGGTTATCGTTTAATAATTATAGATCTTATTAAATATGCTTCCCGATTCAACTGTACAACATATTTTGGATTGTTACAAAAGGATTGTTACAAAAACAAATCACATAATCATAACATAACAGCAACACATCTCCGTTTATATTATGCTGAATCTTTTTTTGTTTTTGTGCGCTCCATTCAACTCTGTATATAATAGCCTATGTGAGAGCTAATATTTCGATTAATTTTACACACTGGGGTCAATTTCAAAGCATTTGTCGATTCTTCCTTTTGCCGTAGGGGTCGCAGTTTCCCATCTCTCCAGTTTAGTGCGTACGCATGGGTTGAAATTTGCTTGGAGGACCGCACGTTTTCACTTCAAGTATGTTTTTATAAATCCTAACGTCGGCGCAAAATGTGGCATACACCTTCTTCTGTGTGTACGCAACGTTTATAAATGAGACCCCTGGTCCTGAGGGTTTTCTAGGATCTAGAGTTTGAAGCGCTTTATGAACTTCCTTCACAGTGAAAGGTACGAATTTAAACAATTTACCAGTAAACACTGGAACATCAGTACAGGAATATACTGAGAACTAAATCAAGGGTTCTTTGCTCAGAAAGGGCCTTTAGCGGTGCCTAGCACAGATGTTTGGGCCTAGTCCTACCTCAACGTTGTGATTTTAGTTTTAGAAAGCACTAAAAACTAACTAGAACAGCTAATCAGCAAACACCAGTATGACCAAGAACACAAACAAGAATGAACTCCAGGACCTCCATAAAGAAGTTTCACCGTCAAACAAAAATGTTTTCTCGGCAACAGTGACTGAGCTACACAACTACTGTGCCACCAGAATGAAATGGAAGCTGCTGGAAGCCACTGCTCTGCCGCAAACCCCACCAACTCCCTTAAGCCGTAGCACTTTAACACGATTACGGTGATGTGTATTATGTTGACATTCTACAAGCTGTTAACAAACTTTCGTCTCGTTTTCATGAGGTTGTAAAGCAAATGAAGCTCAACACACTGTCCATTGCAATGTTGTTGAAAGTGTAGACTTTGTGTGCAACGAGTTGAAACTTCTCACAAGGATGAAAGTTACTGAAAATAACATGCATAAAGCAGGGGAGGGTAACGCTTTATTTTAAGGTGCTTGTAGTAAGCGTTAGTTGATACTTAATAATGCTCTTATTAGCCCTTTATAAGATGCTTTCACATTATGTGTTAATTATGACTATATAAGATAACGTGCAGAAAGCAGGGGAGCAGCTAGTGGCTGTACAAACTAAGACTGAGGACCTCGAGAGCTATGGAAGATGATGGAATCTGCACCTGGCAAATCTTCCAGAGCAGGCAAATGAGGATGTACTGGCAACATTGGTGGACTTACTTGGAAAAATAATCCCAGATGAAAAAAAACAAGTTAGCCTTCGTCATTGACACAGTCCACTCACTTCTGCGTTCATTGAAGGAAGAAGAGTTGTGGATATTGACTGAAGCTCGAGCTACAGTATCTTAGAGACCTGAAAAAACAAGCTATACTTGTTATAAGCTATAATAATAAACAATTGTTGGTGATGCTTTATTTTGTTCAGAATTTTGTTTGGTACGCACATATTAATTGGTAACCTGTTCGCCACAGTTTAGTAGTAAGTTAACAAGGTTTTTTTTCTCTTTTTTTTATTATTATTATTATTATTATGACTGTTCTCAAATATATTATGTTTAACTTTGAATGCAAGGGGCCTAGGAAATGCGAACAAAAGGAAAGCTTTAATGCTTTTTAAAAAATTTTGGAATGATAATACACTGCTCAAAAAAATTAAAGGAACACTTTTTAATCAGAGTATTGCATCAAGTCTATTTAACTTCTGGGATATTGATCTGGTCAGTTAAGTAGCAGAAGGGATTGTTAATTTGTTTCAGCTGCTTTGGTGTTAATGAAATTAACAACAGATGCACTAGAGGGACAACAATGAGACGACCTCCAAAACGTGAATGGTTTTCCAGGTGGAGGCCACTGACATTTTTCCCCTCATCTTTTCTGACTGTTTTTCACTAGTTTTGCATTTTGCTAGGGTCAGGGTCACTACTAGTAGCATGAGGCGATACCTGGACCCTACAGAGGTTGCACAGGCAGTCCAACTCCTCCAGGATGGCACATCAATATGTGCCTTTGCCAGAAGGTTTGCTGTATCTCCCAACACAGTCTCAAGAGCATGGAGGAGATTCTAGGAGACAGGCAGTTACTTTAGGAGAGCTTTACAAGGCCGTAGAAGGTCCTTAACCCATCAGCAGGACTGCTATCTGCTCCTTTGTGCAAGTAGGGGATAAGCACTGCCAGAGCCCTGCAAAATGATCTCGAGCAGGCCACTGGTGTGAATCCCTCTGACCAAACAATCAGAAACAGACTTCATGAGGGTGGCCTGAGGGCCCGATGTCCTCTAGTGGGCCCTGTGCTCACTGCCCGGCACCATGGAGCTCGATTGGCATTTGCCATAGAACACC
>JAVQIZ010004962.1:0-13376 GCA_036023535.2 Galaxias brevipinnis
GTCACCAGGTATCTTTGAGCTACAGATTCCATATGTTGACTTTAGCCATACAGCATAATGAAACCCACATGTGGTCACGGGGCCTCCCTTGTGCAGTCACAGATTGTTTATGCTGAACATTCCACACTACCGGCCGCCGAGCGCTTTCCCTTCGGTCGCCATGACGACCGGTGGGCTGCCCGGGCGGCGGGGTGGAATCCATCACGCCGCGCGGCCAGCAGGCAGCTTGGTGGCGTCCTCTGGGGATTGGGTTATCCTTTTCGCTGATGAACGGCCATTACTCTCCGTGACCGCGGGAGTGGAGCGGGGGGACGGGACGGGACGGGACGGGGCTCGCTCGCCGCCCAAAACATCCTTCGGCCTCCGCCACTTCGTCTTAGCGGACGAGCCGCTTGATTACCCTCTCCCCGCGCTCATGAACACAACTGACAAACACAAAATGATTAGGAGTCGTGGAGTGAGTTTAGGAAAGAAGATTTCCACGGGTCTCATAAGGAGGGTCAGTAACAGATCCGTGACACAGCTCAATACAGTGCACGTTAACGACTTAAAGTACGATATATGGAGGACGGGAGGTCTTCCTACCTGTCCTCCTCCACTCTCCTCCTACTTTAAATACTCATTATGCCTCCCTGGGTAAAGCAAGGCAGGTCACCTTCAGGAGAATTGCTTTCCTGTAGCATTTGATTAAGGGCCCACTATGTCTGGTGCCATTTTGAATACCATAAAACTCCGGAATAGCCAAGTTTTAACTGACATTTTGAATATGAAACGAAAAAAATCTAAATCTAAACTGCCACTCGTCAGTGGGGTCGTAAATATTGAGGAGCCGGGAAAAAACAATTACTTTTCTCAACTTTAATGAGAGAGATTTATAAGGTCCATATCAGTCATGTCCACATTTCCCTCTGACTGGTGAAAAGCTGTGCAGGACTAATTGAAAGAAGTGTGAGTAGAATTTAAAACAGAGTTAAAGCCGTTCTCCCTAATCAACTGAAAATGTGAATTAGATGAGCTCATTCTAACTGATTTGCAGTGTGTCTGTTTGTGTGTGTGTGTGTGTGTGTGTGTGTGTGTGTGTGTGTGTGTGTGTGAAAGAAAGAGAGAGAAAACTAAATGAGGGTATGTGTGTTCTTGTGTTTATATGGGGGTATGCATGTGTGTGGTTTTATTCTCAACAATGTGTCATCTGAGTATAACTTTCCCTGAAGTCTTTCCAAATATTTAGATGAGCTGATTCTGGATCACACAAACACACACACACACACACGCACCCACACACCCACACACACTCACAGTTTGCGTCTTCCTGCTGGGGTATGTTTGAATGGACCAGATAGGGACCCTGAATCATTTATGAGCATAGATCGTAATGATGCTGAAGGCTGTGTGTGTGTGTTTATGCGTGTGTTTATGTCTAGGTGTGTATGTGCACGCTCTTCTGTACATGCAGTAAGTGCAAAGAAGAGTAAGTGTGTGTGTAGTGTATGTGTGTGTGTGTGTGTGTGTATATCTGCGTAGGGTGTGTGTGTGTGCATGTGTGTAGTGTGTGTGGTGTGTGTGTGTGTGTGTGTGTGTGTGTGTGTGTCTGTGTGTGTGTGAAGTGTCTGTGTGTGTGTGTGTGTGTGTTGTGTATGTATGTGTGTGGAGAAAAATGCACGGCCCCATTCCCAAGCCCATCTGTTCTCTCTGCGTGTTCCACTTGCATCTCGTCTAGGCTTGTTTTGCTTTCATGTTTCCCTGCAGGCAGTCGTTTATGGACATGGAACTGTGTAGGCACACCTGTTTGTGTGTGTGTGTGTGTGTGTGTATATGTGTGTGTGTGTGTGTGTCCTGGAGGGTTCACAAGTAGGTTTCACCTCGTGATGTCAATTGACCTGTGGGTGCCCGCAAGTTGGCGTATTTCCCAGAATGCCAAGCTTGTGGGTAGCGTTAGCGGATAGCGGTTGTGGAACCTCTGCGTTTAAGGGAGAGGATGCTCTCTGGGTGGAGGACAGGGTTCGCTGGAACACTGTCTTCCGGGTTTTACTACACGATTTTAATGTTTTCTTTTATGAAATAGTTTTTCTAACCTTTCCGTTGTTTGTCTTGCAGCTGAGATTGTGTGAAACGGATGACTAATGGTATTGTCTCTGCATATTAATGTACTGATCACAGTTATTATTAACATGAAGATTGCAAAACCAATTTTTCATACTGTATTTACTAAGTATGACAGCATGCAATATATTAATTAGCTATAGGCAGTGCGAGTAGTACATTATTTTGGCATGATAATTATATTTTTATTAGAATTATGATTGCTGTTCTGGCTCCTATTGAACCAACAATGCTGGAGGATGAAGAATGACTTCAACAGTTTTAATAAAAGGCTGAGGCAGAAACTCAGTTGAAACCGTGTCTGGAGAGAATCTGACAGTTGTGGCAAATATTTCTGAAGAACAACATATTCTCTAATTCGCTTATTGAGTGTGTAAGATAAGACCCTGACACAATGCTAAAAAACATGATTTGCCTGGCATGTACCTTGGAAAGTTCCTCGTCCATGAAAAAAGCAAAATGGTTTGCTTTTGTTTAACGGACTGAAAAGCCTTTGGGGGTGCCTGTCTGTGTTTCTTGATATCTACCTCTACCTCTCTTTTGTTTATGTGTGTGTGTGTGTCTCTGCGTTTATGCACTGCAGTGTGTCTGTGTGTGTGTGAGTGTGTGTGTGTGTGTGTGTGTGTGTGTGTGTGTGTGAGTGTGAGTGTGTGCCTGTGTGTGTGTGTGTGTGTGTGTGTGTGTGTGTGTGTGTGTGTGGCCGCCACCATGTGTGTGTACGTCTCCAGGGAGTAGACGTGAGCGGCTTTGACAGAGCTCATGCCGCTCTCACTCAGCCCGGCTCCGTCTTGAGTAATGTGGCCCTTTTATTCGTTCTAAAGGGGCCGCCCGCCGAGAGGGGGCCTTGGCGCGTCGCTTTATTATGACCTAAAAAGATGACAGACCTATCACCATGCTCCGTGACTTGTTAGTGGCCTCTGGGAAAGGAACACTTTGAGCGTGGTGGGTTGAGGTTGGCTCATATGAATGCCCTCGATAAAAACGTCAGATCTTATTTAGTACTGTATAGGTAGGGTTCTGTCAGGGCTGGCTGGCTGGCTGGAAGTTGGGCCTGGGACTCGGGGTAGAGTGTGTTTTAATAGGATGACTTCAAGGCTTTGGTCTTTGCTGTAGACGCAGTACAGGATCCAATCCAACATATTACTTAACTTCCTATTGTCCTTGTTTTTGCCAAGCTACTTGCTAATCTCGTCAGCTTTCTATCTACCTACTCACCCTCTGACTTACCTAATTAGAGATTACCTAGCACCCTATCAACTTACCAGGTTAGATACCTACCTAGTTAAAGTTCTGATTTATGCCTCACGTCAGCATACAAGTACAGTGACAGTGAAACCTACCTACTTACCTACCTACTTAACTACTTACTTACCTACCTACTTACCTACCTACCTACCTACCTACCTACCTATCAATTAAGAATGACATAAAACTTGGATAAATCATGTATGAACAGGCTTCATGGATTGTTTCCCGAGGTTTATCATTTACATAGGAAATATATTCTCATATGAAATATTCTGAGAAACGAGGGGCCTTTCCCCACCAAGGGTCAGCCACTCCTGCATACCTCCAGAGCCTCACTGTGCGCTCTTCCCCCTGTGCAGTGCTAGCACAGGCCACGCACATTTACTTAGCCAGCCGCTCCATTTCACTAATGACAAAATGAATCTTAACTTCCGCTTGTAGCCTCCAGAGATCGTTTGTCAGCTGGGGCATGGGTGTCATGGAAACCATTATGATTAGTATTGATCTTAAATAATAAAAAACTTGTTGTGGTGTGCTCTATCCTGGTTATAGCCCTGGTTGGTACTGGTGTGGAAAACGGGCCCAGGCAGATTATGAGTGGCTTTTAGAGCAGAAAACGAGGCTTATCTTTGTGAGAGTGTAGGCAGGCTTTCTTTTTTTTTTTGGAGTATTTAACCGACATTCTCCTGAGTTAGATCTGTCCCGACAGGTTCAACGTCTCCCTTGTCTGTGAAGGTGAGCTAAAGTTGTTCTCCTAAGCAAAGCAAACACGCTGTGAATATGAAAGCTGTTTTGCACAGCAAGGGGCCTTTGGGCCTCGAGAAACTTAAAGAGCCAACTCCTTCAACGATAATGAGGTGAAGGAATAGCTCTACCCGAAGGAAAGACACACCAAAAAAAAAGAAGAAGAAGAAGTGAACTCAGCATAAACCATGTGCTGGTTCAGCGTGGTTTGACAGCTCTGCAGGTTTCACAGGCATCTGTGGAGAGAGAGAGAGAGAGAGAGAGAGAGAGAGAGGGAGAGGGAGAGAGAGAGAGAGAGAGAGAGAGCGAGAGAGAGAGAGAGAGAGACCCTTCTGAAGACAGAAGCACACTGTGATGCTTGGTGGAGCAGCAGGTTGTTGGAAACATAAAAGGTTTCTGAAGAAAGGGACTACAAAGAACTCCCGTATGACTATGTATATCAACCCAACCGTGTTTTACTGGAGTTTTCAGTCTTTTTAAGATGTTTTTTTCTTACTTCTCTCTTTCTCTCTCTCTTTCTCTCACAGTCTGTTCTATTCCTGACATTTTTGTTGTTGAATTGACACTCCAAACAACTTACATATTTTAAGGGAGATGGGATTGTCCTACTGTACAACATTATGCATCTATCACACTCTCCTCGGCAGACGAGCCAGTCAGCTGTGAGGATCCAATGGTTTTCGATTCAATGGAGATACTTGGCAAGTCTTTTAAAAAGGCATTATACATCAGACGGCAGTGTTGACAGTGTCCCTGGCAGAGGAGGCTATAGCGGACTGTTCGAAAGCCGACTCGTAGAGGATTGGAGTAGAAAATGGTGAGCAGGAGAAAGAGGGGGTGAGAAGGATTGATGCTGGCTGATGGCTTCCATTTTAGACTGTTTCTTTAATGGTGTTTGATTCAGGGAGTTCCAAGCAGGGAGATAGAACGAAAAATGCAGTGATGAGCACGAGTCCAGCCCTCATAGTCTCTCATCTTATCTAACACATTCTCGATTAAAGCCGAACTGACTTTTAGTTTTGGCCACACACACCTCTGTTTGCATAGAGAGCAGTGTGCTACGAGAATCCTCAAAACAGACCTCATTCCTTCCCTCTCTGTTTCATATGAATACATACACGAGTTGATTTAGTCTTAGTGTTATAGCTTGAAGCACTATGCCGAGATGAATACATGGTTTGATGGATGGATATCAAGCAGCTGTTAAATCTACCATATGAAACTATCAATGTGATTTATTACTAGTTAGCTTTGTGGGTTATTTCCACATTAGCAGGCACACTGACTAGTAAACAGACATCAGGATGGCAGACAGGTTGACTAGTAGTCAGAGAGGCAGGCAGACAGGTTGACTAGTAGTCAGAGAGACACGCAGGCAGACAGGTTGACTAGTAGTCAGAGAGACACGCAGGCAGACAGGTTGACTAGTAGTCAGAGAGACAGGCAGGCAGACAGGTTGACTAGTAGCCAGAGAGGCAGGCTGGCAGGTTGACTAGTAGTCAGAGAGGCAGCCAGGCAGGCAGGTTGACTAGGTCAGAGAGACAGGCAGGCAGGCTGACTAGGTCAGAGAGACAGGCAGGCAGGCAGGTTGACTAGTAGTCAGAGCGGCAGCCAGGCAGGCAGGCAGGCTAACTAGTTGACAGTGAGGCAGGATGGCCATGTTTTTAAATTCACGTTCTCGTCTCACATCAAGCGTGTGAATACACAGCCATTGAGTGACAGATTGATAGCCTTTTTCTTAATATCCTTTCTGCAAATCTTTTTTTTATAAATTACAGTCTACCCTGTGCTTTTGGTCAAAATGTATTTTACAGTAATTCTTGTTTCCTTTGCCTTTTAAATTTTATGTAAAAAAATATTTTTGGGGTCCTTTTTCTCCCTTTTGAAATATAAAATCACAGGTTATATCACCTTAAAACCCCCCAAACACATTCTGAGGCTTGTCCATCTGTATGCAGTTTATGACAGCGCTTACTCTTTCTCCACCACATTCAATCTGTCTGTCAGCCAGTCAACGTGCTCGTCAGCCAAGCAACCAGCCAGTCAGTCAGCCGGCTAGCATGCCAGGCAACAAGTCTGTCAGCCACACAATCGGTCTGTATGTTAGCCATTCAGTCGGTAAGTCGTTCATCTGTGAAGAAGCCATTTACATACATAGTATTTACACATCGTACTATGCATAAGTTCTTATTCACGCACACATACATGCACACAAACACATGCACAGGTCATACAATTTTATGTTCCATAGGTCTGTGTACGTATATCAAACTACCAACACACACAAGATACACACATATGCACGCACAGACACACAAACACACACAAACACATACACACATACACACACACATACACACACACACACACACACACACACACACACACACACTCACACACACACACACACACACACACTTCCCTTAGCTGGTTACCTATTATGGTTTACTCCATACAGAGTGGAAGAGATGCTCCACTGCTTCCACTGCCTCCTGCATTTATCTACCTTTGCAGACCCCCTCATACTCCCTCACTTTCTACCCCTCCTTAGATTGCTTCCTCTTTTTCTCTCTTCTTCTGTCTTATTTGCTCTGGCCTTTACTTTGGTTTGTATCTCTCTTTCCAACATGTAACCCCTCTCTTTCTGCTTTTCAACTCTATTTTTTACTTTGCTTTCTGTCTTCTATGCATGTTATCCCCCTCCCCTCTTCTCTTTCACACTCTTATCGCTCTTTCTGCTTTTCGCTTTTTCTCTCCGTCTATCCAATTCATTGAAATTCTCATTTTCAGTCTCCTTGACACGGTACAAGCCGCACACACTCTCTCTCTCTCTCTCTCTCTCTCTCACTCTCTCTCTCTCTCTCACACACACACTCATTCAGATACACAAACACACAACACACACACACATACACACACACACAGGCTGTCTGTGGCAGATGGTGTTGTATTGGTAGCCTCTGGCATGGCTCTCATTGGAAGTGTGGGGCTAACTAAATGAACAGGTGAATGTGTGTGGGAGCAGAAAGGCAAACCGAATGGGACTTCAATGAAGATTCATTCTTGTATCCAGGCTGAGGATGACTGTTCTGCTGGTAGTATTAGTAAGCGCTGGGAAAATATCCAAACTAACACACACACACACACACACATACACACACACACACACACACACACAGATTCATCTAATCCGACATATATTGCAGTGCGTACAGACACACAAACACACACACACTTTAGACACATTAGCCACACATGCGCTACTGTAAATGCACACACACACATACACTCACACACTTACACACGAGACATACAGTACAATCGTGGATACACAAAACTCAGAGCAACACACACAGAAGCTTCAGCAGGCAGCAGGGCCGTCTTCATCCCTCATGGAGGGAGACACACCACTGACAATACACCCTTAATCCAATACAACCCAATGCAGAACAGAACAGAACAGCCTGTGTTTCAGTGACATTTGTCTCTCTCTGTGAAGGGGGGATTCCAGAGGGGCTATTATACATTCACCGCTTACTGTTTCCTAAATCATCCCCACGAGGGAATTGGAACACACGCAAACTGTTTAAAATGCTGGGGAACAGAACCGTCCCCCACCCCCACTCCCCCAGGGGAAGCAAGAAAAGAGGTGACCTTTAAAATTGAAAGTGTTGATGGAAATAGATGATCTTTATTTGTGTTTGAAAAGGCCAGCCAAATGACGAGGGCCAGAATTCAGGATTCAGTCTTGGTATACTGACGTAATGTCCGAATTGCAACTGCAGAACGATAGCTGTTTGAAGATGTTTTGAAAAAAGAGGTTGTTCTGTTCCTTTGGACTTCAAGGATTTGCTTAAACTCACACAGTCTTTTGACGAATCTGCGACTTTGACTAACTTCCAAATCAAAACCCAAATAAATGTGGCACTGTCTTGTTGAATGTTTCTTAGGGTTGCTTAGCAACCACAAAAGTCATGTCCAACGATCATTTTGATTCTGCCAATTACCTAGTCGGAAAAAATAAACACCTCTGCTGAATACAATCGCCAAGAGCATTTCTTTTCATTTATGTAATATAGGCCTACTGCTTTATCACCATCCTAATGCACTGTAGCTTATCTGGCCTACCAATTTATATTGATCCATAAATGCTCAAGGTTGATGTTTAACGTCTTTGCATTTGTATGTATATATTTGGTTAACATGGACTATCAGCCCCCTTGTTTCCCTCTTTGGTAATTTTGTTTCAGGAAGTTTTAGGAAATGTAAAATTCTCTATTCCCAGATAAAGTGTGCTGAGGTAAGCTATTTTTAGTTGGTCTACTTGGCGTGCACATGAAAGTCAAAGTCTACTAGATGTATGCACCCTCCCAGTTCAGGGAGTTTTTGGGCATTAGCAATGCTGTTGGAAGGATGGTGAGCCAAATTACCCAGCAAGGACGCTGTTAATCCTCTTGTTGTTTTGTATTCACATGGCTTAACGATGGTGTTAAAAGACAGTGGCGAAGTTCAAGTTTAATTTGAAACAAGTCATGTCACTTGCCTATACAAGCACAATGACAGTGAAATGTATCCGGCATCATTACGTGCGGCTATTTTCATAGGCTAGTTTTCCTTTTCTCATTTGTTTGTTACTTTTTCATGTTTTAAAATTGCTAAGTTAAACCAGTCCCTTCAAAATCCTGTTCTTCTCTCCTTCAACGTCACATCACTCTTTAAAAATGAAAACGGTTTTGCAGCACTTGTACTTTCTCTTCTTTCTTTCTCCCAAACTGTAAGCCACTGCGTTACACATGCTGTGGCTCTTTAGTGGACGTGTTGGATTGACAGCCAGCTGTGGCAGCACTGCAGTGTTGAGCAGCATCATGCCAGACGCCGAGCGACTGCACCACGAAGCAGTGACACCACATCAAACACAGAGGCTGCGGCTTTTTTCTCTTTCGCTCACTGTCAGCCTGTCAGCCTCTCTTGTAACTCTTTCAACTTAAAGACTTTAAACTGTTTTTCTGCTAGTGTCTGATGCTAAACGGTACTTATTGTACTCTGTAGTCGTCTGTAAAGTTTCCTGTGTCAAGAATGATTAGTCATTTAGTTTGATTCCAAATATCTGATTGGTAGATTTTTCAATGGAATTGGTTATTAATGGAATTGATGGATACTCTTTTTTTCTATTTTATGTAATCTATATGTATTTTATTTAATGTCCTTCCAATGGAAGACATAAATACATATTTTCTATTCTATTCTATTCTTTTCTATGAACGTCATTTGAATACAGTCATTGCTTTTCAACAGCTTCAGATATGAATGCTGTTATTCTGTTATTTAAGGTTAATATGTAAGCAATGTCTGAATTTGACTATCTTACATTTTATGCTGGTTTGCTGGTTGAATCTGGCTAGTCGATTTAATGGTTTTGTCTTCAAAAGGTCATCTGTCCATTGATATAAAGATATATTAGAACTGAAGCTGTGGACTAAAGTGATTAGATGGCTCTGTCAAACATATCACATTTAGTTCCCAAGAGACTGATTCTGGAAGATGAACTAATTTATCTTAATAGAGTCAGTAATTTCATTAATTGTTTATTTTTTGCTTTGATCAAATGGAACAGACTCAGGTTGTTCTTGAGATAATTAGAAATTGAAAAGGCAGCCAGTTAGTTGAAGCAATGAATTCACAGATTCTACTAGTGAATGGAATTTAAAAAGCAAAGCAAGACAATCAATATATGGTTTATTCTTGTACGTTTCTCCCAACCAGTGTCCTTCTATGAGAGGAATTTAATTAGTCTGTTACAAGACATTTCAAATTTTACGGTTAACAGTATTTTTTTTCTTTATGCTGAAAATAAACAGTGCTCCTTCTTGCCTTTATGTCTGTTGCAGCTGTGCTCACTATAATTGATTTTGCTAAAGGGTTTGGATTTATTGAAAAGCCTTTAGTTTTTATGTGCACTGAAGCTTTTAACCCCCGAAGATAACTAATCAGGGAAAACGAATTACACTCTATCAGGTGAGAGAGGAAAACAAGTCAGATCACAGTACATGTGACATATTTGATGGTATCATTAGGTCATTATTTCTTTGAAATATGGAATAATTGCTGGAGTTGATGAATTGAGTCAACAGTAAGCTATATCCTGTCTTCCGTTGTAACATTTACATTAGTGGGAAAGAGAGATTACGTCAAAATGGACCAATGGCCTTGAAGAAAAACACAGTAAGAACATCATTCAAAATGCAAGAACAGTTCTAAACTGACAAATATGTGGACTCCTATTTTCCACTTATTTGCACACGCACCATCTATTTTTTTTCTGTTTTGTCTATGACCTCGTCAGAGTATGTACTTTTTTTGTAAATGCTCCTAATGGACAACAATGGCATTGCTGTTTCTACTACAGAGCCAGCTGAATCAGAGGCCTATAGTAGCTGCATTGTGCCAGACTATAGTGAAGAGATGATTGCTGGTTAAGCTGCTGAATTAGAGGCAATAATGACTATATTACAAAAGAATTGATGGTGCGTTCACGCAGGATAATGGCAGTGTTAATAAATCATTACCTTAAGTCAGTTAGATATAGTCGTGTCTCGTGTGTGATACAAAAATGTAATGTGCTACAATTAACATTTGACCAGTTAGTGTGGAATTATAATGTACAGCCATTCAAAAGGAAATGACTAAGGTTTTTATATGGGTACAATTTAAACTTTAGTATTTCAATAATTCAATAACAACGTGATTGACTACATATGTTATATGGGAGTGTTTAGACTGATCTTGATATGCTCCAATCACGTTAGGCTAGTGATTACAGCAGCGGCTGTCAATCACATCGTTGCGCTAATGGATAGCTACTTACACACATCCTGTTATTAAGTTACGTGATCATATTAATTTCCATGATGCCGGCTGGAAAATGTCCAATTAGCATCATCTTTCAGCTTGGCAAAAACACTTGATTATATAATCGTTACATGTCCTCCTCCTTCCCGTCACAGCTTGCTTTTCTTTCACTCTATAGTGGCAAACGTGTGACCATAAATAATCGGGTTAGACATTGAAATAACAATTTGCGTAGACAAGTTTTGACGTATGGTATTCTAGACTATCAACTTCGGATGCTGGCAGTTTTTTTGTTGTTGTTACTTATAATTAATTATAATTATAATTGATTGCATTTAATATAGCGCTTTTCTAGACACCTAAAGCGCTTATACGCAATGCAGAACGAATTCCATCTTATAGTTTCTTCATCAACTTGTGTACCTTGGGCTTGTAATGCCACGGTTCCCCGTAACTTGGACACAATTAACTGTGGCCTTAACCACAAGGCACAAGGCTTGAACCTTAACCACTTGGCTATGGGGAAAAGGTCACCCACTCCCAAATCCCACGTAATCATTCTAGGGGCTGATTTTTCAGTTTGCGCAGGCTAACTACCCATAAACCCCTTGACGGTTGACGAGAGAAGGTTAATTTGGTGTCAAGTTGCTCAGAGTCAATGATTTCTCAATGAGAGGTATTTGCAATGAACACAATTAATGCCAATTTGAATTTAACCCGCAGCAGGTAGTGTTACAGCATACGACTAGCCTTTTGTTCCGTAATCTCTCCCTCTTTTCTACTTTCCCTTCCCTAGAGCTGTAGTTTTGATTTGATGTTCTTATTTCATCCTCCATTGAAAAAAAATAACCTTTATCACAGAACTCCTTTTCTTTCCTCCCAGAGTAATTACATCTCTCTTGCTCGCCTCATTATCTTAGAAGTCTTCATTATGGAGAAATATCCAAACACCACCGCCTGCCTGCCTGCTGAGAGATTAAAGCAATATTTGTCCTGCTTCTCATTAGAAGAAGTTGAGCTCTGCGGTGCAATAAGAAACGACAGCTTGGGTAACACACAATTAAAACCATGGGCCATTGAAATCCATTTATTTCTGCCTCTAAATATAGATACTCCACACACACACACACACTCACTAACATACAGAAATTTCTCTCGGGCTATAAGGAGACTACTGGAATGTTTTAGTGTGTGTGTGTGTGTGTGTGTGTGTGTGAACGTTTGTTTGTGTGGGTGTCTATGAATGTCTATGTGTGTGTCCGTGTGTTAGTATGTGCTATATACAGTATATGTGTGTGTGTGTGTGTGTGTGTGTTTGAGTGTGGGTTTGTGTGTGTGTGTTTGTGTTTGTGTGTGTGTGTGTGTGTGTGTGTGTATGTTTGTGTGCAATCTGTGTCTGCAGTAAAGCAACCCAGAAGAGGTTCGTTTACTGTAAAGTAATTGTGATTCCATAGAGACGAGGGTGTAGGGTCGGGGGGGCTGTGATGGTCGTTTCGATCGATGGAGAGGATGAGGCACAAAGGTCAAAGAGTCGTCCTTCTCCCTTAATAACGATCCTAACCTTCCGGCCCTCTGTGAATCTGACCGCCTCACAGTTTTCCTGTGCTCGCCATCGGCCAGGGAGATATTACTCCACCCAGGTCAGTTACCAGCCAGGGAGATATTACTGCACCCAGGTCAGTTACTCCACCCAGGTCAGTTACCAGCCAGGGAGATATTTCTCCACCCTGGTCAGTTACCAGCCTGGGAGATGCTACTGCACCCAGGTCAGTTACCAGCCTGGGAGATATTACTACACCCTGGTCAGTTACTCCACCCAGGTCAGTTACCAGCCAGGGAGATATTTCTCCACCCAGGTCAGTCTGGACCAAGGCCTTCTGGAGAATAGAGAGGGCTGGAAAAAAGCTCTCCAGAATCCTGTAATGTGAGGGGAAATACTGGAGGAACATGCTGCATTAGTGCAGGTGGATGTGTCCGTAAAACACGGTTTTGGTTTTGTTGCGTTCTGTTGGTGCATCTTGTTGTGGTTGTTGGATCTTTGATGGCCATTCTTTTTGGTATAACCCTCGTTTTAATCAATACCCCTCTGTATAATGTATAGGTAAGAGATAATTTTAACCTTTACGTTTCCAAATGAAATTCGCTTTAGCATTTCATTGACATGTGCATTCTGCAAGTCAATACCGCATTTCATCTTTCATCTCTGTCCTGTTCTCCCTTTTCGTTTTATTCTCATCCCTCCCTATTCTCTCTGGTGTTGTTGTTGTTGTTGTTGTTTTTCCGGCTGGTGTTCTCCTCTCCTGAATTACTGCAACTCCCTGAAGAAACGGTGCCATTGGGCGTCGTTTTCTTCTCATTGTCCACCCGCTTGAAAATGTCGGCCCTCCCTTTTAATGAGCTCACCGTCTGCCCGCCTCACAGCCTTGGGCTGCCCA
>JAVQIZ010004966.1:0-11858 GCA_036023535.2 Galaxias brevipinnis
AATTTCAAGCCCTGTTTACCAGAATTCCTTTTTCGTTGTCCATTTGACAGTCTATTGACAGTATTTCATTTTAACAACATTCCAACACTAATACATTGTTACACTGATCTGGATTTCAATGTTGGGTGCTGCAGTATTGTTACAACTCTTACCGTCGCCATTATATTATGGTGGGTGTATGACAGCACTGTCACCCCGGGCCTATACTACAAACGTAGGCTTACTCCGATCTAACTCAGGATTAACAAGGAAGAAAACTCGGAGTTGACAAACTCTGATTATCCAAATGGGTGTGAAACGGTATTACAGCGGTGATTAAGATGTTTGTTAGTTGTTGTTAACTCCAGTGAAATAAATAGTTAATAACGGCTAAATCTTGGCAGTGCATTGCCGAGAGTAAAGTCCTAACAGTATTCTTGTCCTATGTGCATGTTTCTGCAAAGCTACGGTCAATTTTACTCTCACAAATTTTCTAACCAAATTACAATTTTAACCAATGTGTCCTATTTTTGCATTATGGACACTTGTTTAATTTATAATTGAGTTGAAAGGATACATAAAATAATATATCTAAGATGTGAAAACAATTAGTATTGGGCTATTAAATTATAGCCTACACATGGGCTACTCCCTAAAGCACATAGGCTGTATGAATGACATTCTAACAATCATCAGCTGCAACCCCAGTGAAAAGCCCATTGAGATTATGCTTTTTTTTTTATTAACTGTTAAGGTAAAGGTTGAACGATAACTTTTTGGAAGATAACTTTGAATTGGCAAGAGCTTTTTAGCCTATATATTAACACTTTGACTATATGTTGTAAAATGAAGTGTTAATTTTGAATGAAATAAACGACTGCCAAAAAAAACATATTTGTGTCCACTCCAGAAGTTTTGCAACGCTTTATGCAGAGCAATTTTCCCGATTACCGCATGGAGTGCTTGACATTGAGTTAACCACGAGCATAACACTGCTCGAAGCAGTTTAGAGATGCAGCGTAAATTGCTATGAAACAAACCTCGGGCACAACAGCATCTGCTTTGATGGCGCTCAGTCAAACTTTATTTAACGTTAGACATATAGGGAGCAAGCCATAATATGTATCTACACTTTAGAAACAAGCCCAAAAAACTGCAACCCGGGCCTACCAATATTTGTAAGCGACTTTCCAAAAAATCAAGCCCAAAGTCGCTTCAAGCAGACTTGGCAACACTGTTTGCAATGCATACATTCTTGTGCGTTACCAAATGGGAAATATTGGGGTGCACGAGTTCTAGTCAAAATATAGGCCTATATTCTGTTGTTGTTAGCACTAGTTCTGTGTTGGTATACTGTAGCTAAGCAGTTCACAGATTGAAATATTCCCAGAAACACAAGTGTTCTGTGACAAACTGGCATGGGACTCATCGTTGAATGCCTCTTCAGTGTCTGTTTTCCTAGGGACAATGCTCATGGCTGTGTTTCCCGTGGATGTTCTCCTGAAGAGCAACTTGAGAAGGCAAATCCGGGAGGGAAGGCAAAGCAGGAAGTCGACTGCTCTGGACCCCAAAAAAGTTGATGCCATTTATAGTATGTTGATGTGTTTGTTTGTGATGTGTGGGTCTAACATGAATGAAAATGTAAAGGATATGGTGATTAACGTTAAGGAAACATTCACCCATTTTAGGAAAAAATTTGTCACTGTTTATTGACTAATATTAATTAATAATTTATTTATTCATAGAAGCCACACTGAAACCATGGCCCCAGACTACGCCCTCATAAACAGGAGCAGCTATCAACGCCAATCTTGATGAGCTCAGGAGCAAGACGCGGGTTGAGAACAAGAAACATGAAGACAAAGAAACTGAGTGAACCCTGTTGCCTTTGGACAATTAAAACCCAGTTAACTCTCAAAATTGGTCCCCCGAAGGACTTGCTTTTTGGCAGAAGACCGCACGTCCCATTTGGATCATGGATCATTACTGGCTCTTGGTACCTTCTCCTCGTAGTGGATGTAAGTGGAGGCTTTGGGGCCCAGGCACTTCCCCAGGCTGCCCACCACCGCTGCTCTCCTGTCCCGCGCCTGCATCACAGCGGCCCACACCCGTTTCACTCCGACTCGCACGTCACATTCACTCACCATCCACAGAAAGAAGACGGCACCCCGCTACTTATACCAAGGCAATATCTGAGGCACCCAGGGCAGGGAGATCAATGTGAATAACTCAAGTGTGGCCGGCACGTGTTCTCTGTGAGCGAGCGCGCTGCTCGATTTATGAAGGGTGTGGGGACAGCCAGGAGCCCCGGGACCAAATAACCTAGGGTTCGGTCCCCCTGGCACTATGTGACAGATGTTGCCACATTGTATCATCGGTCACAGCCCTGGCTCTTAGTCCTCTTTACCACCAGCTCAGCGCCGTGTCCTGGGCAATGATTTAATGTGGGAGCTGGCGTGCTGCTGCTCTTTGCTGGGAGACAGAATAATAATACAAAGGAAATACGCGGAAAAGTTGGCCGAATTGAAAGAGCCTTTTCATGGTAGAACAGGGAAGTAGCGCTTTTGTACTTCAACATCTCTTTGTATCCAACTCGATCCTGTTGAGACAAAGTCAGGAACAGAAGAAGAAATAAAACCTGTGGGAAGGCAATTTAACGCTTTCTACTACTTTTTAGACTGACACAATTTCGTATCAGCTTTTTTTTTTACTGCTGTCGGTTTGTTACTGGCATTGAGAATTGCTCCATAATAATAGCCTTGTCTGGTTGTTATGTTTCCCTTATCTACAGCTTATGGATTTACTTTTCTCTGCAAAATGAAATACCCTGTTACTGCACATTTTATGATTAAGAACATTGTTTACTTTTTAACCTCCATTTGATTTCTGCTAGTGCTCCTGTTTAACCCTACAGCAGCATCATCGGCATCAGCCATCACACTGACTGTCTGCTTTGGAGGAAGAAACGGGAAAGTCACTTCTTGTCCTTTTGCTATTGATAAGTCGGAATATATGCATGAGTGTGTGTGCCTGAAAGCAAGGAATTTCTATTTAAACAAATGACACAAATTCAATAAGTTTGTCCTAGTTCCTTGTTTTCTTATGACAGCAGAGGATATTGCCTAGGGTACTTTGTTTGCATTTGGTTCCATTGCCTGACTAAAGATGGTTAGCAGCCTACCACAGCTGATGGTTGTTCCGGAGCACAATCATAGCTTTTCCCAAATGGATGCCTAATACTTTACTGTGTGAGGAACAGCTTAGAAATGCACTATACTTAGTGAGAGAGCAGTGAGCACCCTTCAGGAGAGGCTCTCGTCTAGCCCCACAGCCATTTGCACCTCCCTCCCACCTGCACGTCTCTCGCTTACCCACCTCTCTGTAAAACCGGGAACACACACAGCTGTGCCAAAGGTGTCACTTCTGTCTCTCCCTCTCTGCTTACCTGAAAGCAACGGGAAAGCTGTGTGCCTCTATGTTCCCAAATCTGATCTCCTTTATCTGTCGTTCCCTGTTGATATCGTTTCTATCTATAACATAACTTTCTTCCTCTTTTTATTTGTCGCTCGTCTTTTTCTCTGTCGGCCCATGCCTTTCTCTCATCTTTTATCTCCATACATAAACTTTGCACTTTCTTTTCAACCGCTAGCAAAACAGGAATGCAACATTCTTAGCGGAATTGCCTAATTTTTTCGTCTCTTCAAAGAACGCATTCGGACCATGTAAAACCCCCTTACATGTCCATGCCATTACACTTATGTTCCCTCGCATGTCTGATACTTTGAATGGTGTAGATAGAATAGTCTACTTCTTTCACGAGATCATTTATTTTACACAATCAGTTTCTTTTACAAAAAGAATAATCATAATGTAATCTCCTGATCTCTCTATCCTTCCTTTCTCTGTCTGGAATGTTTAGCCTTTTCCAAGCTAGCCTCTGCATATGGAGATCTACGGTGGCTGCATGGTGGCTATAGTGGTGGTTAAATGAAGCGAGAAAGCTTATTACCCATACAGACCACCCACTTCTCCCAGAGGACACAAGAGGGAAATGGCTCACTGAATAACGGCGAAGTTAAGCCTGTGTGACACGTGATCGTTGGACAGGATTTTAATGGTACTGTATGGAGATCAATTTGCAATTCAACTTCAGGGTCCATTTCGAGTGTCTTAGAAGACATACAGTATACGGCGTGGGTTTGCTTTTTTTATTCTAAAGCACGATAGTTCTGACATACAAATCTCACGGAGGAAGTGCATGATCGATACACAGGGCCCTGCATAAATGAAAGACCCTGCCTCTCTGTGGTGCCTCAGCCTCCACTGATTGGAACGAGGGAGAAACACTTTAGCGTCGGTCAATTTCACATTCTTCAAAGCCTCATCCTCCTCATCTCACCTGTCCGTCCATCCATCCATTCATCCAGCCATCCATTAAGTCACACACCCGCCCGCCCGTTCACCTCATCCATCCGTTTGTCAGTGCGTGCATCAATCCAACCTCTTTGGAGCTCCACTGAGTGGCCTGCTGGGCCGCAAAGAAGCCCACTAGAGCAGGACTGCCGCTGGGGCTTGTGGCATCAAAGGTGACACAGATCGGGCAGTCCTCAGAGGGCTGCACCACAATCTCTCCAGAAAAGCCCTTTTCCTTCCAGAAACACTGCAGCACAACGAAACAGAGAGACGCACAGATATGTGAAAGGCACTCAAGAGGGAGGATGTGCATCGCTTGTCTTATACACAGGTAAACAGACGAACAACAACAATCTCAATATATACCCCCACGCACAGTTTAACCTACTCCAGTCAAATTAACTCAAGCCACAGCTCATCCCTTCATAACTATATTTAAAATGCAAACCACATGCTACCCAATTACCTGGTATCACCTCAATTTACATACCAAATAAATGTAAGCTTGCACTTCACACAATGCATTATGATAAAAAACATAACCACGTGAATAGTGCTGTGTAATATTCAGGCACACACAAACGTCCATTGTATAATTAGCTATGCGGTAATTATATTTTTTAGCTGGTTGGATGGTTAATATGTAGATAAATACATAGTTAACCCAAGTGCACACATATATTTCAAGGTGGAGATGTGTTTCTCATTGTGACATACCTAAACAGCATTGGGTGTCCCATTGCACCGCACTGTGTCCATGAAGGAGGCCGTGACACACAGCTCGCTAATGTTTCGTGAACGCCTCATGAAATACTCATTTGGCTCTCATGAAAGGATGATGCAGAATGCGTGAGCGACTTTACTGCTTGGTGTAATCCGCAGTGACTCTAATGTACTCTAATGTGCTCCGTATACAGACAAGCCTATTAGGCCGCTCGACCGTGGGCTGGGGACAAATCAATCGCACACATGGGGGAAAACTTGTGAGGTTCACTTAAACCACACAACGGTCGAGGGGGGGGGGGTTCTATCAACGTGTGGCTATTGTCAAGTGCTCCCGAATCTGTTAGCTAATGGAGTATGGAGAAAGGCCCATCCACAGCCAGCGCCGTAACATTAACAATAACGATGTAGAAATCCTTCTCAGTCCGCTGGGTGAATGTGTTCACACTGCATCGACAACGGTAAGAATAAAGGCCACAATGCCACTGGGATCACTTTCAGACCCACACTTTGCTTGTTCCACCTTTGATATTTTCAGCTACTCAAAAAAGCATTTTGTTAAGTTCGAAAGACACATAGATCGAATAAACTTGATTGTTGTTATGGTGATAGTGTTTGGTTCGGTCAGCCTTACAATAACCCAAAGGCTGTGACTGTGAGCCCAAAGCAGACAGAGAAAATGAGTGTCACATACCGTGGCCCAGCTCCTGACAGCTGCTGGCTGATTAAGGATGGAACAAGTCAGACCCAAACATAATCACGTGCGGGGGGAGATTTCCATTACCTTTGGTCTGTTTGCACGCAGGGTGTGTGTGTGTGTGTGCGTGTGTGTGTGTGTGTGTATGTGTGTGTGTGTGTGTGCGTGTGTGGAGTCTGTTGGCGCTTGCCTTACTTACTGTTTGGGTATGTGATGATGAACTTTATCAAGTGGCCTGTGGGCATATTCTGTGTGACTCCCGTTGGCTTGGCAGAGCAGGCTGGTAGTTGATTTTAGCTTTAGAGAAAAAAGAAACATACACACGGTTTACATCTCAAACTGATGAAATACGTATGTAACCACAAAAACCCAGGGAAACATTTGTATTGTATGGAAACTAAAACTTAAAAAAAGGGGTGCATGTAAAACATGTAAAAAAAAAGTGGATAGGGGAGAGAGAGAAAGGGGAAGACGTAAGAATAAATTGAGTGTACGCAGAAAAGTTATTGGAGAGAGCAAGCCAAGAAACGGAGAGAGAGTATAAAAGGGACAGAGGTAAGAGAAACGGAGTGAGAGTGAGGAGACAGATAACACATCACTTTGGTTAACCCCTCTATCGATCAGACTGGCTTTACTTAAGACTCATCGACCAGCACTCAGGTAAATTGGATCCAATGCCCGAGTGACTATACTTTAGATTGGGATGGCCTTGCAAAGAAATCTCTTCAATTTAACACTGCAATGCTGTCTGTCGCTTCGAGTCCAAATCTAAATGGCCGTATTTACATTTGAAGGTCCCACTTGTTTTGCCCCCAATGGAGAGCAGATTGAATAACTTCATCAGAATTGTCAGGTGTGGCACTCTGAATGTCTGTCACACAGCGAGATTCCTGCTGAGTGCAGGCCGTTTCAGCGCACACTCCGAAAGTGGTTTAATATCTGGCAAAGAGCCAGTCTTTTAACCAATGAGCTCATAGAGGAGGCGAGACATCTTTTGGGAACTATCAAGATCTGTCAGCGGCAAAGCAATAATATCCTGGTACCAGAGAAAGAAATGATACGCCCAAGGAGTTAAATGGTGAGATGGTGAAGCAAACCTGATTTGACATCTTCACTCCGACTGCTCATTGACGACATAGAAACCAACAGAAAGCCATTAGACTTGGCATACGGTGACATATTCATCCTAATGCCTGTCATAATGCTAATACAGACATTGTTTATGGTAAACATTTCCTCCTCCATCACTCTACGTTCAGTCAAAATGTCATGCTGACAAATCAGTCAAACCAGCAACAGCTGGATAATGTGTTGGCATACATGACCTTGTGTCCTTTGACACAATATGCACTTTTACCGTGCGCTATGCTTTTCCTTTGACGTCCAGAGTGCAGGTTGTCGGTGCCATTTGTGTCATGTAGGAACCAATCACAAGCTTCCAACTTGTTAAGACATGAGGGGGTTATAAATAGACATGGCACGGCCCGTACTGGGCATATGGAGAACCGCTGTAGGAAATGCACTCATGATTACAGTCCTTTACGCTCTCCTCGGTCTAATGGAACATGTGTAGAAGACCACGTCAATGCATTTAGACTGTTGGCCTCGGTAAAGCTCTGGATGAGTGTAACAATGGCACACACTCACTGCTCAGGCTGAACCAGTTAGCACTGTAGCAGTGGAGCCTCTGCAGTTTGTCGCGAGGTATGGATAATGGTAATAATGAAAAAAAAAATAAAATAATGAAAATGATTGCATTAGCCAGGGATGAGTGCATTCTCACTTTACTGATTGCCCAGGTAGCTTTTTAAAAGGATTGCGATCACGCTGATGTGAAACCGCTCATGCGGTGACCATGGCGGGCCTCCATCAACGCTAATTGCATACTCGCATTCTAGACCTCTATCTAGTTTTTGATAGTCATAGATTCTGCACCTTTTAATTATCTCGTCGATCGTATTTATATAAAGGGTGACAAAGTTATGTCTCTTTGCTCATCTCTGAGACACCATATGTGACATGTGGAACATTTCTTATTTCCCCAAAAGTCGGGACTGTCCCTTTTAGTTCGCCTGCATGTCAGTAGACCAACCCAATATGTCATTAATATTTTGGTGGGATCATTTTTTCCTAAAAGAATAAAAAAGTCTGATATATCTCCTTACAATATGTACACATACCCTGTTTTCATGACAGTGTAAATGCGCTTTGGGTGCAGCATCTTTGCTTTGACTTAGACTGCAGCTAGGGGCCAGTAACATTGGACCTGCTAGTACATCGTCCACTTAGCAGACTACAGTAGAACAGCAGAACATACTGTACACTCTATCTTCTTTATTGTCCAGCTGCATGTTGCTTCTCTCCTGTTTCTTCTTCTCCTCTGCTGCTTCTCCGTTCCCCCTCTACCCCCCCCCCCCTTCCTTTTCTCTCATATGTACTCCACTCCGTGTAAAATACATGACCCCCAATTAGAAACATGGCCTAACTTAATTTAAAGCATTAAGCATCATATGAAAAACCTGATGAATAGGATGTAGAAGCTATTCGTATGGCTGGGAACGTCCCAATGCTTTCACATGGAAGCACAACTTGTAAGTTGGCAGTTTAAAACATGAAGCCCACACTGAACACACATATGCTAATGCAATCTGTAATGTCCCTTTTACTGCTAAAGCCCAAAATCCCACCACATGTACACAGCACTTGTACAGAGTGAGTGAGATGCAGCAGTAGGTTCTTCTCCTCCTGTGCACCACGGAAAGGAGGCAGAACAGAAATGAGCACGAACCGACTGCGGCAGCTCGGCCAATGTAATTATAGTAACAGGTTTTTGTTTTTCTTTTCAATCAAGCTGATTGACTCAATTAAAATATTAGATTGTGTTCTCTATGCGAGTACAATATGAAACTGATGTTTTCGGATTTCAGAGTCATTTAGAAGGGCAGAGGGGGATTCAAACTTGTTTCACAGTTTATTTTTAAGTCAAAAGAAATCCAGTTGTGTACATTTCAATTGATTGGATAGTTTATAATGCCACACCAGCGTTGGTAGCCTGGAAGGTCCAATAATTTCCAGGGCATGTTAAGACAAAAAAAACAAGCCACAGAGTAAAGGAAACATTTTGTGGGGTATCCCCAGGAATCTAGAGCTTGTCTAGGGGTTGACCACCTAACAAATTAAGCAGGAAGGACTTTGGTTTAGGGTGGAAGCCAAGAACCCAATTGGCCACCATTTCAGAGCTTTAGGAGTCCTCTGCAGAGACGTGATCACCATCTAAATCATATTTGGTATGACCTGAAAATGTCAGTATGGAGATGCTCCCAGCACAGTCTGACCATGCTTTGTTGTTCCCCTCACTTAGAACTGGGAAACCCTGTCGAGGTTCACACCCAGTAAGTCATTTATTACTCCTTTATTTCACAAATTCTTCTACATGGTATTGCATAATGGGAATCATTCCAGATATCCAGAGTCTGCAAAAATGTGCAGATGATTAGCTTGGGAAGTGAATACAATTGTATTAAACTAATCCCCCCTTGGCTCCTGAGCCGGTTGTCAGAAACTATGAAAAATACAGTGAACGGCTGATTATTCCAAAGACGCTACTGCTTTATAGCTCGGAGACGAGGAAGGGAATGCCGAGTGTATCGAGGCTGCTCGTCTCGGGAAGAGTAGGGAAGGAACATGTAAACAGTTCCCCCGGAGAGCATTGGACAAAGACCTCTCCGCAGTACACGTGTCTGAATCAATCCAATTTGACAGCGGATCATAGGCTGTCTCTGGCTGATTGTTCTGGCCTCGACAGCCCCCTACTTGAAAGGAGGAGACGTTTTCTGCGTGACTGACTCCCCAACGCTGATGGCCCCTGACTGCCTCCCCACATGGGCCTCATCCCGGGCAGTCTGTTCACTCTCCTGCTGTCCGCTTCAACGTTCCCGCTTTACCTTTTCATTGTCTTTCGGCTCTTTCATCCCTTTCACTCATCCTTTGGTTTCTCTCTCTCTCTCTCTCTCTCTCTCTCTCTCTCTCTCTCTCCCCCCACACACACACACACACTTTGCTCTTTGTGAATTTGTTTGAATATTGCCGGAGTAACTTTCACCTGCAGCCCTCTCATGCCAAGTGAGTGACCTAGGAGGCAGGGAGCCAACACAGCCTGCAGCAAGCCGGGCAGGGATTTTTCATTACTTTTTCATTCCTCACATCTATTAGTTAGCGCATACTTTGTCTTTTAGTGCCTGAGGTCTTGAGGATTTCAAAAAGGACTGGGAGATAAACACCCCGCTCCACGGCTCATGATGCGCTTCTCTAAGCCAACAAGTGAAGATGCGGGCAGAACTGATAAGGCGCTCCTTTTAGATTTCCAGGGTTTAATCTTTGTGTGAGATAAACATCCGACACCACTTATCTTAATCACCTCAGCATGGCAACAGCCCCCGCTCACCCCCCCCCAACCCCCCCGAGTCCGACCCCTTCAAAAAGTAGGTAGCGTTTGTTTTGTCACCCGACAAGGCTTGACAGCCTAAAAGTTTGGCACGTTGCACCGTCTCGCGGTGGCACCGCGGCAAATCGATGCTAATGCACTGCCTACCTGTTTTTCAAACACCGTCAGCAACACGCTGGACTAAAGTGTGAGTGGCAGATCTGTCGGTTTCTTGGCCAGTGGGCCTGAGCCCGCTGTCACTTAGGACGCTCCACCCCTGCTGCAGAGAAGATAGATGGCAATACCAGGCGCCGCACGTCACCTGGCCGCCTGTCAAGTCCCATTGCATCCAACTGAAATCCCCGTTAAGTCAGGTACAACAACCCCGATAGTGATGTCAGGAACTTCATTTCACCCTGGTGGAGAGAATGCGCCCGAATAACAGAAGATGTGGTTTTCCATAATATAGCCAGGGTTCTTAAAGGACCGGCCGGGTTGTTTATCAGTTGATGGGAAAGTGAGTACTCTACAGGAGTATCCTGGGCCAGCCAGGCATAGGTATGGCTTAGTGCTGCGGCGTGAGCACGATTCTGTTCACAAGAACAAACATGTGCCGACACATACAGCTGGCTTGCCCTGACCTTTACCTTTGATGTCCACAAAAACAGACAGGAGGACCACAACCCAAAACAAATGCTCCTACCCGGCACACAGCTGTCCACAGAACTCGGAGAGATGTGCAGGGGCAAAACAGTGAAGCATTATGCCTCATTACGTGTGACAGTGCTCCGGGCTCATGCTGTAAGAGCCTCCACTGGAGTACTGCGTGGTGGATAGCCGCAAAACAAAGAAGGCATAGGATGTCAAACACGGATTGGAACAAATAAAACATTTACGGAATGAAATATGCATGCGCCAAAACCTTGTTTCAAAAAGCCAAGTCATAGCCAAAGCTCTCCTTGGCAGGCATGCATCGCAGGTAAACTAAGTATGAGGGGAACGCCAAACAGGTCATCAATCATTGAGATGAGTGTAGGGAACGCAGCAAAAGAGCGACTCTGCTCATTATTAAAGATGGATGGCGGAGGAGATAAATCCGGGAGCCATCAAATAAGGGGCTAGACGTGACGGATGGGCGACGGCGACTCACAGAGAGGAGCGGCCATGCGGCGGCTCGGCGCATGTGCGCGCTAGCGTGCGCTGGGTGTGCTGCCAGCGTGCAGTGTACGCTGCGCATGAGTGCCCGCCTAACTAGGCTACTTTACCGTATGTTTATGGACATAATGAATAGTGGATGTTTTCATTTCACACGGGGAAAGAGGACAAAGAGCAGGAGGGGAACATCTGCGCTCCAGACGTGCCAGAGGTAGCTGGGCGCTATGTGTGAAAAGAGAGGTGAAAAGCTCCCAGGCAAACAGCGAACAACACTTCCACACTGTCCCTCTCTGGTGCGTGTTTCACCTGGAAGTTAAACTCCGCCACACTCGGGCACACTGTACACGTTCTGCGCCCACCCCGCCCCGCGGGGGGGGGGGGGGGGGGGGGGGGGGGGGGGGGGGGGGGGGGGGGGGGGGGGGGGGGGGGGGGGGGGGGGGGGGGGGGGGGGGGGGGGGGGGGGGGGGG